>JAOEHY010034340.1:0-10214 GCA_025447955.1 Psilopsiagon aurifrons
GGCAGCGCGGGGCTCCGACCGCGGCCGCTCCGCAAACCCCAACCCGGAGCGGCACCACAGCGCGGCTCGCGGACACCGCGCGGACACCGCTCCGTTCACCGTTCCCCGCTCCGGTGACCGCTCCGGACACCGCTCACGGACACCGTTCCCCGCTCCGTTCCCCGTCCCCCGCTGCGGACACCGCTCACCGTTCACCGTTCACCGCTCCGCGCTCCGTTCCCCGCTCCGCCGCCGCCGCCTTTTGTTCGCTGCGGAGCGGCGGAGCCTCCCCGGCCCATCGGCCTACGGGCACCGCCGCCGCCCATTGGCTGCGGCCGCCGTCACGTGTGCCTTGCCTGAGCGGCAGCCCCACGCCCATTGGCTGCCGCGGGTGGGGCGCTGCCGCGCTGCCTTGTGGGAGCCGTAGTTCCGCCCCCCCTCCCCCAGGGCCGGGGGCAGAGGGACCCTGGCGATGACGTCAGGCGGGAGCTGTTCCCCCCCCCGCCGGGGATGGGACCGGGACCGGGATTAGGATCGGGCCCCTCCCGGTGCTCCCGCTCCTGCCCGGACCCGGCGGGGCCGCCTCCCACGGGTGTGGTGTAAGCGCGAGGGCAGTCGCAGCCCGGGGGTGCCGCCGGTACCGGCAGAGCCGCAGCGGTGACCGCCCCAGCGCGGGAGCAGAGGATCCCCGGTGCGCCGTCACCGACCGGCACAGCACAGGCAGGGAATGGGGACGGGTCAGGGGCACCGCGGACAGGAGCAGGGGCGTTTCGAGGCCTCAAGCAGGACGTGGCCATCCGGGCTGCCCCATTGTCCACCGGGTCTCCAACAGCAGACATCCCACCGGAACCGGTCACCCCGTGTTTATCTTCATCCCCACTATCACAACCTCTGACTAAAGCAGCATCAGCAGCGCCAAGGGGGAGGCACCAGGGTGTCCTCTGAGGAAAGCGGGTGGCCTTGCCCCCGAGCACATGTTAGCGGTGGAGTTGTCACCAGGCCTGGGGAAGGCACCGCGCAGGACAAACGCGATGCCCCTGCCCAGCTCAGGGAGTGCGTCCCACACTTGGCAGCACCGCAGGGGAAAGACTCCATGGAAAACAGTTACCGCAGGCTTAAACTCTGCCCAGCTCCCTGGTGATGGGTGCATCACACCGGCCTCTAACTCTGGGGCTCCCTCCCCTGTGGCCACTCCAGCCCCATTCCTGGAGCCACAGAGTGAGGATGAGCTGTGTCATTCCTGAGCTGTGTCCGAACCCGACATCGGCACCGATTTTCCCGGTGGTGACGTTAAACCTGACGGGGTTGGAGCAGGATGGACGCGCCACGCTGAGTCACTTGGCAGGGACAAACCGCTTAAGACGTTCATCTTGGCAGTGTCTTAGCCAGGGCCAGAACGAAGTCACTGATAGGAGGGAACCATTGGCATCTCCCATTCATTCCCCCCGTTTATCCCGGGATGCCGCCGGGATGAGGCAGTACAGCGCTAACTGCAAATCCCCAAATGCACCCTATAGGAAAGCGGTCGTACCGAGCGTCTGTGCTCCCACCTCCGGCGCGGAGCTTTGGAAACCCGGCTGCAGGGACAAGCCCGCAGCGGACACGGGCTCCCCCACGCCCGGGCGGCACCCGGTGCGCGGCCGCCTCAGCTCGGAGCCTGCCCGCGTTGCAACCGACGGCACCTCCCGGTAGGAGCCAACCGGGACCGACAGCTCCGCGCGGGAACTGCAGCCGGGGCGCGGGAAAGCTACCGGGACGCGGGAAAGCTGCCGGGGCGCGCCACGGTCACGTCACGGCTTGGGCGGGGCTTAGCGGTTGCCGGGCAGCGGTTGCCAAGCGACGGCCGCAGCGGTGCTGCCGCCATGGCGGAGGAGGCGCCGCCGGTGCGCACCTTCCCGAGCTTCATGACCGAGGGCTCAGCGCTGCTCCGGCGCGGGGAGTACGGCAAAGCCCTCCTCTGCTTCAACAACGTGAGAGCCGGGGGGAGGCGGCCGCCTCAACGTGCCCGAGGGGACATGGGGATGAGCGCTGTGAGGGTGCTGAGCGCTGGCATAGGGTGCTCAGAGGGGCTGTGGCTGCTCCATCCCTGGCAGTGCTCAAGGACGGGGTGGATGGGGCTTGGAGCACTCTGCTCTATGGAAGGTATCCCTGCCCATGGCAGGGGTTGGAGGTGGAGGAGCTTTAGGGTCCCTTCATCCCAAACCAGTCTGGGATTCCATAAGGGAAGCGTTCTCAAGAGCATCTGAGGGTGAGGGCGCGAAGGGAGGTGGCAGTGGGGTTGCGGCAGCCGTGGGCAGATGCAGCAGCAGCAGAGGGGACGTGTGAGCATCGAGGGAAGCTGTGGGTTTATCCTCATCCAGCACCAGGACGCATCCTGTGCTCGTGCACCCATGCGCTGATGCTGCATCTCTGTTGTGTTCCAGGCGCTGAAGCTGCGAGAAGGTGACAGGCACTGCCTGGCCGCCCGCTCCAGGTGCTACCTGCGCCTGGGGGACACCGAGAACTCCCTGAAAGACGCTGAAGCCTCTCTCCAAAATGACAAAACCTTCTCCAAGGTAATGAGTGGGGAGTGGGAAGAGCCGGGGGTGGGCAGAACGCAGCCCTGCCGGGGTTGTTGCCTCCAGAGAGGTGGAGGTGCTTGGACACAGCTGAGGTCCAGGGCTGGATGTGAGGGGAGGCAGTTTGGGATAGAGCAGGGGGGGTCCATGGGAAGTTTTTCCACCTCCTCTTTCCTTGTGTCTCGTTTCCCAATGTCACTTTAGGGACTGTATCAGAAAGCCGAGGCGTTGTACACCATGGGTGACTTCGAGTTCGCGTTAGTGTTTTACCATCGCGGCTACAGGCTCCGGCCAGGGCTGCACAAGTTCAAGCTGGGCATTGAGAAATCCCAGGAAGCCATCATCAACTGCATCGGAGGTGGGTGCTCCGGCCAGGCCGGCTGGGGGCAGGGGGGGAGCATCAGCCCCACGAGGCACCCATGGACCCTGCAATAGGAATCTCTTTGCCTTCATGTGCCCAGTGGTCACTGAGATGAAGCCAGGAAGCAGCAAGGAGTGCACGGCTCGGCTCCTTTTTAATTCTAATTGTATGCCTGCTCATATATATTGCACATCATATATATGAATATAGATCTAATGTATATTATACACCTATTCTTATAACTCCAGTTATGGAAGTAAGTGATGACACTGATTTAAATGTCCAAAGTGACCATCAAAACCCAGGTAATAGAGACCAAAGCAGCTCATCTACTTGCAGTGCTGCCGATTACCCACCGGGAGATCTTTATCTCAGTATTCCAAGCTTGTAATGGAATTTGCCGTGCTACCTGAGACTGCCCTTCCCCAGATCCTGACTTCCCTCCAGCTCCCATTGCATCAGTCCAGTGAAACTGTTGACTGTTGCGATGGGGCAACTGCTTTCGTAACGTCTGGCTTGGATCCTAGGCTGGAGTCCTGCAGGAGGCAGGAAAGGCCAAGGACCAGGTGATGCTCAAAACAAACCTCTCTCTTTTCCCTTAGTTTCCCTCCTGACACTGCTCTCACGCACTGATGAGCATGGGCAGAGCGTGCTCCCGCTCCCAGGCACGCAGCCACCCCGCAGGGAAACGATTGGATTAAAGCCCAAGAAGAGATAGCCACTGATGCAGGGGGAAAGGCATTTGATCTGGCTCTTCAAATGGTTGGGAAACGCGCCCACATCAACAGGGCACATCCCCCAAACCGCTTTGCGGGGTGGATGGAGAACCTCCATCCTTCTGTGCCACGCATGGACACACGCTGCTGGCCCCGGCCCCGTTGCCCTGCTGCAGGTCAAGCTCTTCCCTTCCTTCCAAGCAGCCCAAGCCAGAGCTGCTGTCACTCTTCCCTCCAGTGCCAGAGCGCTGTCTGAAGAGCAGCACGGGTGTCAGAGTGAAAGTGGAATGGGAGTTGCCGTGGATGACTGAACATCCCTGTACTTAGAGCTTTACCTCCAGCTTCAGCATCAGCCTCAGAAGAACCTGCCATCCTTTTCCTTCCTCTGTTTCCATGCAGTAGGAAAAGCCCCCTGGTGCCATGTGAAAGCAGTAATTAAAACCCCAAGAGGAGCTGCACCTCTGAGCTGTATTCCCTGCTTGCAGACCACAGAGTTCATGTGAAAGAATTAGTAGAAGGCTTTATTTCAAACAGGACATTATAGGCTTGGCACATTTACGGTCATTTCAATTTCTAAAGCCTCTGCACTGCTGTTCTTGAACACTAACCAGTGTTTTCTCTGTATTTGCAGCTCCATCCTCAGTTAAACTGGAGAACAAAGGGAATCTGTGCTTTGTAAGCAAGCAGGAAGAGGTATGGTCTGAAGAGCTGTTGCTTCAGGGCCAACTGGAGCTATTATAACACTGGTGCTTTCTGAAATAGGCATTAGAGGATTAATAGTTTCCGCAGCAACGTGGACCAGGCTGGTCTCTGAGCGCTGGAAGCACAATGAGCCCTTGCGAGAGCATTTATGCACCCAATTTTAGTGTAGTTCTTGCTCAAGCTGCACAGAAGGTGAAGGAGGAGGCAGAAGGGCAGGAAAGAGCAGGCACGGAGGAGCAAAGCATCCTCTGCCAGCCCCACCGTGGCTGCCGGGTGCTGCTGCTCACCCATCACAGGCTAATGAGTAACAGCAGCGAGGTTGGAGCCAGGGTACCTTTGCCTCCACTGTTTACTTTGAGTTTCCTGATGTTTAAGGTTTGATAAAGGGCACTTTCTCCATTGCTTCACGCTGGGGGGGTGCACGGAGCCAGTGCCCTGCTCCTCCAAGATGCCACGTTGCCCTTTGAAGGCAGTGCAAGGGATGCTCACTGCCTCCTCCAGCGGGAATCTCCGGTACCCAGTGCTTAAACTAATTGGTACAAAGGGGCCTAAGGAAACCCCTGCAATTCCTGGGGTTTCAGATGTGAAGCTTTCAAAGCCCTGGCTCTGCAGCCTCTCTTTCTCTGTGGATAACTGGAGCAGCTTTGCCCACCGCTGAATCCCAGGGTGGATGGGACCTCAAGGATCATCTGGGCCAACCTTTCTAAGCCCTAGATGAGGTGTCCCAGCTCCCTGTCCTCCCACAGCAGTGACCAGGGGCAGAACTCCTTCTTGCTCTTATAATGCTCCCTCCTGCTCCTGGAGGTGAGGGGGCACAACCGGCTGCAAAACTGCAGTTGTTCATAACCAAAGCAATTGGTGACACTGACTTTGTGCCTTTATTTAAAGAATAAGCTGGTTTGTATGGAGAATTGTGCTGAGCCCAATGTTCCCCACTCACCTCTCCCAACTGCCTTTATTGTTCCTTGCTGCAGTGCAAACAGAAAGGCCAAATCAAACTGGCTAAGAATCAAAAATGGACCAAGAACCAGAAGCCTGTGAGGAATCCAAAGACAGAGCGAGAGCTGCTTGGAGAGCTCTATGCTGACAAGGCCTACCTGGAAAAGCTGCTCAATGACAAAGGTCTTCCTCTATTGTATTTAACTAAATGGTCCTTCAAAGCGGGTTCTTTATTCTCCCCTTCTTTTATAGCCCTGTGGCTGTTCGTCCTTGTTTGTATCAGAGCCCACACAGAGCTTGTGGTGGTCGAGAGAGAGGCGGGTATTTTTGGAGCCAGATCCTAACTCGGAGCATGTTTCCTTCCCTGTTAAGTGGGAGGCTTTTATGACCAAGAGTAAATCAAGTCCAAGCAATCTGTGCTGATGAAATCCAAAGCGGAAACAGCATCATTACAAATAACATGTCATCATGATTCATGATAAATTCCATGACAGCGGCTGGGAACACCAGCACTGAAACACATGGAATGGGAATGGCAAGGGAGCTTTCCGTAGCTTCCCCCCCCTAAGCACACCAGTTCTGAGGAGCACCGAGGCTTTCTAGGACCTCTGTCAGAGCAGAACTGCAGCTTCATCCATCCCTCACGTGAGCACTCCCCTGGGTTCCTGTCTCCTTTCAGATCTGATGGAAAGCAGCACCCAGCAGGGGATCAAAGTGAAGGACCTGGTTTTGGGGGGCATTTCCTACCTGGAGACCCGCAGCGAGTTCTGGCAGCAGCAGAAGCCCATTTATGCCCGTGTGAGGGAGCGCAAGCTCCGGCAGCAAAGGTGGACCCGGGACAAGAAACAGAAACCCCTGGAGGTTGTCAGATACGTTGAGAAGATCATGGAGGACATTGACATGTGTGGGTATCCCGGCTGGAAGCAGGAAGAAAATGATGACGGGCACTTTGCTGTAGTAAATACAGCCCAACAGAAGCAGTGCAAACACGAGCAGGAGGTTTGGGGCAGGATTTGCTGTTGGATTCTTCACCTTTCCCAACACTTTCTTTCATCCAGGATCCTGTTATTTTTTCCCTCCACTTCCTGGTCTGCAGGAAGGATTCAGCCCCTGCTGGGCTCTTTCCCCTGTCCTCTGCTACACGTTTACAACCCAGGGAGAATCATTTACCTATGACTTGTTCCCTTCTTTTAAGCTATATGAGGGGGGTGGCAAAGCCCCTGCAGCCCAATTCCCACCGCACTGCAGCCCTGCAGGCACTGCAAGGGGGCAATGTGGGGGCTAAACCCCAAAGCGCTGCAGCTAGAACTTCATCTCCAAACCAGGCTGCTCTGCTACAACCTCCAGGCAAGCAGCTTTGCTTGAGCACGCATGAGATGTTACCAGTAATTCCCCATCCCTGGCAGTGCTGAAGGCTGGGTTGGACACAGGGGCTTGGAGCAAGCTGCTCCAGTGAAGATTGGAGCTGGGGGAGCTATAATGTCCCTTCCCATCCACAGGCTGGGATCCTAGGATTTCCCTTTACTCGCTGTGGTTCCCCATAGTGCAGCTTCCCAGGGGAATAGTGCCTGAACAGAGAGGAGCTCCAACCTATCCCAAGGTTTGCCTGGGGCTGATCCAGCTGCCTCACCTGCCCAGCATCACCATGCCCACCCAGCACCATTAAACTTCCCTCTTTCTCTCCAGTGCTGAGCGGTGACTGCCCTGAAGAAAGCTGCCAGAAAGCCAAGCGTGTGCTTAAAAAGGTACAAGGGTGGTCAGAGGATGAACTTCCCAACAGGAATGAGCTGATCGCAGACCTCTACAGCCGCATTGGGAAAGCTCAGTTCGAGATGGGCCACGTGGAGGCCGCCCTGCGAAGCCACAAAATGGATTTGGAATTTGCCAGGCAGCAGTAAGTGCTGGGTTCAGAGGGATGGGAAAAGAGGGAAGTAGCTCTCTTAAGACGTTATAGCATCAGGCCATGGAATTCTCACCTGGAGACTGAACAGGACAACGCATTCAGCCGGTGCCCAAGTCTCACAGTGATGTATTATCATCCCTATTGCGAAAAGAAGGAGCCTGAAGCAGGTCCTTAAAGGAC
This sequence comes from Psilopsiagon aurifrons, assembly GCA_025447955.1. Taxonomy (NCBI): domain Eukaryota; kingdom Metazoa; phylum Chordata; class Aves; order Psittaciformes; family Psittacidae; genus Psilopsiagon; species Psilopsiagon aurifrons. The sequence continues at coordinate 7,339 of JAOEHY010034340.1, forward strand.
CTGGAGCTCATGGCACATCTCAACCCCTGCTGCAGCAAAGCAAAAGGGAGCACCAACCCCAGCGTTAGGATGCATTTCCTTCCCAGGCTCTAAACTGCTCGAGTCTTCGGCTGCGTTTGCTCTTAGAGCCATTTGCATTCAAACCTGGATGTCTTGATCCAGGAGGAGCAGTTCCAGCCGAAACGGAGCGGAGCAAAACGCAGTCTGAAGATTTACTCCGAGCTTTGGCTGCAGTGATTTGGGGGTTACTTTTGCCGAGCCTGCGAAGGGCTTGCAGCAGGTTCTTAGCGGTTTCACGTCGTTTATGGCTCTTCTGCCTCTCTCCTCGTGCCCTCCACCCGCACAAATCCAGTTCAGCATTAGCGGGAGGGAGGCAGCAGCGGGGGATCGGTTGCTTTTAAAGCCATGGGGAGCTTTGATGGAGGAGAACCCGAAACAAGGGGAGGCCTCGCCCTCTGGTGGCTGCTGCCCGGAGCGGGGACAAAGTCTCCTTTGTCCCCAGGAGGGATTCCCTCCTGTCCCTCAGCTCCTCGCTGTAAGGGTCAGGCGGCTTTGGAGATGGGGCCAGGGCCTGGTTCAAGTCCACAGGCTACGCTCTCCCAGAAGGAGCTGCCCCTGATGTGAGGCAAAGGCTCATTCAGAGCACAGCGAGTCCGGAGCCCCATTGCTGACACACGTTTGGGGGCTCCCCCTTCCTCCTGGCCAGAAGTGATCTGTCAGCATTCAGGACCCAGGAGCTGGTCGGGGACCTCTGTGGGACCCACAAGGCACAAAGGGAAAGGCTTTGACAAGGACCGCCAGATTCCCAGCAACAAATCCCCACGGAACCCAAAGCCAAACCTAAACCATTTCTCCCTGCGTGGTATGGGCTGTCAGGAGAGAAACTCAGAACTCAGCCTTGATGCCATGCCTTCCAGTCTGGCCTCGCTCCTTTGCATCTCAACACGTAGCCTGAGGTGCTGTTGAGCCCCAAAGCAAGTGTGAGGCTGAGAGAAGCACAGACTGTACCAGGAACAAGCCTCTGCCACAATGATTCCTTTCTCTTTCCAATGCAGTGATCTGCCAGATGCCGTATCCAGAGCCCTTGATAACATCGGCAGGGTTTATGCCAACACCAGGAGATTCCAGCCCGCTATCGACACGTATGTAAGACCAGGGAGAGGAAAGGCACCAGCGTGTGCTTTGGATGACCCAGAGGATGTGTTTCAGGTTATCTATTCCCACTGCTTGCAGGGGGGAGCTGTGGGATGTTCATACCCACAGTACCTGGAAGCCTTTAGTTATAACAGCAGTGGTTGAAGTAACCACACCTGGGGAGATGCACTCACCTCTGCCATGCTTACTCTCTGCTTGTAGATGGGAGAAGAAGATTCCAATGGTAAAATCCAACCTGGAGAAGACCTGGCTGTTCCATGAAATTGGCCGATGTTACCTCGAGCTGGATGAAGCAAAAGCAGCCCAAACTTATGGGCAGAAGTCCCTGCAGGCAGCAGATGAAGAGGGAGATGCTGAGTGGCAGCTCCACGCTACGATCCTGGTGGCACAAGCACAAGGTAGAGGCATTAGTAGGAATGGGAACTGGTTAGCTCAAGACATCTTGGAGGCTGGCTCGATCAACCAGTGGTGTTCTCTTGATCTGGGGTTAAAATAGATGTTTGCCTGTGTCTGTTACAGTGAGGTTAAAGGATTACTGGCCTGCGATCCTGACCTTTGAGAAAGCACTTGACAAGGCAACACTTCTTCATGACGAAGCTGCTCAGAAGGCCATCATCACTGTAAGTGGGTTCTTACAGAGGAGAGGAGCTTGGGGCAGCGGCCGTCAGTTAGCTTTGACTATCATCTAGTGTCTGGTGTGCTGTGAACTGAGGAAGTATCTCTGCACAACGACTGTGTCCAGAGGGAGCATCCCTGCACAACCACTGTGTCCAGAGGGAGCATCCCTGCACAACCACTGTGTCCAGAGGGAGCATCCCTGCACAGTGTGTCCAGAGGGAGCACCCCTGCACAGTGTGTCCAGAGGGAGCATCCGAAATGTCCCAGAGAAACCCCTTTGCACTGAACCATAGTCACAGCACAGCACTCACCTCCCTGCTGATCCCTCCTGGGTGTCTGGAGCTTGGGCAGAGCCTGTTCTCCTGCCAGGAGAAAAACAATAGTGGAGAGAGATGGAATGTTCAGGGGAGGAGACATTTGTTAAGGGACAGTAACAGGTAGTGACCACGCAGGGGGAAACAGAGCACATGGTTGCAGGGAGTTCTGTGGTAGGAAAGGACCATATAATGACAGCAGAGAGCAGAAGGACAGGAGGAGCTCGGTGTGTAACTGCATTTCTAGAGCCTCCATTAACAAGCTGCATCACTTGCAGGCTTTGGATGAAGTGAGCAAAAGTTTCATGGAGCAGCTCAGCGAGAGAGGAGAAGACCCAACAGCTCAGAGCCTTAAAGGTACTCATCATTTACACCTCTGCACCCCATAAACACCACGTTCTCCACCTCCCTTTCCTGAAGCACGGGAACAAAGCTCCCCATTCCCAGGGAGCAGACACCCGCGTTCCGGCCGCTGTCGCATCCTCTGCGCTCGCCCGGAGCAGCAGAAACGCGCGGGTGTGTTGCGGAGGTACCCCCCGCGCTCCGGTTTATGGCTCAGAGCGGCTTTTTCCTCCCCAGAGGACTCCAGCAGCGGGAATACCAAAGCCGACGGCTTCGAGAAGGACGCGGAGGGAGAGACCGAGCCCGGGGCCGGGGCGCTGAGCGGGACGGGGGAGGAAGGAGCGACACGGGGACAATAAACAGCGCTCGGTGACAGCGTCGCGGTACCGCTGCGAACAGAGCCCCCGTGTCCGCTCCATCCCTCCCGCGGCTCCCCCCGCGCATGCG
>JAOEHY010034341.1:0-15348 GCA_025447955.1 Psilopsiagon aurifrons
GGTGTGGTTTTTTCTGTGTTTGGGTTTGGTTTTTTAGTCTTTTAAATTTTTTAATTGTTCTCTGTCAAAAATGTTGTGACATGAACTGTGTATTCACAAATGGAAATTTAAAGTCTTTGTGTACGTGTGAACTTTGTATTCACATTACTCGCATGAGTATGCATGTCAATATTTTCTGGGTCTTTAAGGGCTTTGTTAGTATGAAACATCACAGTTAAGCATTTTCATATCCTCCTGATGCTCAGTCTCTTTTCAGAGTTACTAGAAGAAACATGCATGATACATTCACTAGCTGAAGATTTACATATTTTGCAGATTTAATGATAATTTAGAAGTTATTAAAAATTAAAATACTTTTTTTAAAAATTCATCTATATCTGACATGCTACATGTTAACATCTGGAGTGTTGGGGGGGGCTGCTGTTTGGATTTTTGTACAGTATTGCACACTGTGCTGTGCTGAATAAAGATATATCCTCTAATGACATGGAGGACAGGTGATAGTAAAATGTCTATTAGGATCTGGAAGGCTGAACTAAACGTTAATTTTCAGATATTGTCAGAGAATTTTTTTGCACGGGAACATCAAGTGTATAATTCTGTGAAGTACTGGACTTTCCTAGCAGATGCTGAAGACTTTATGCATGCATTGACATTAGCACACATTAGTATCACCCAACTTTTTTGACTACTCCTAAAAAATATAATAATAAGAAAACTGTGTTACTAATAGGTTAAATGGTTGTGTCAAAATGCAAAGGGTTTTCTTCAAGAAGACAGGTGAGTTGTTAAAGTAACATGTCAGCCCCTATGCCATGGGACACTGAAGTGCTCTTGTGAGGTCTATTATTTTGATTTGGATATTGTTGAACTCTAACAAAATGCCAATAAATTCAATATTCCTGATTGACTACTAGACTGCAGCTTCTTCTCTGAATAGGAAGAATGTTCTCATACCTGTGACTTTTTTTCTTTTCCCTGAAGATGAAATAAAAAGTCAGACATTTATGTGTGATAGGATTCTCATGACTGCTGGAAGATTGTGAGTAGACAAAAATACAGGTGGGACCAGGTGGGCTCAGTCATTGTGCTCTCCTGTGGTAGCACCTGGCTATAAGAATATTCAGACTAGACCTTCTGTTCTTACTGCTGTTCTTGCTGCAAAGTATGAACCCATTCTTTAGATGAGAACTATTAATGTACCAGTGTTCTGTATTTTTGTACAATCCTTTGCAACAGAATTTCCTGCTAGAAATAAGAAAACCTTAAGAGTGAAATCCTGATTTAGGAAACAGGTATTTCATTATTTGTTTTCATACTGGCTCAGCCAACATCCATTGGTTGTAGATTCATTCATTTATAATCATTAATTGTATAAAAATTTGAACCTCTATACTGAGGTCCATTGGAACTGTTCACATGTGTTTAATTTCCAGCAACATCTGTAGAAGTGTTACTAATATATTGTAGTGTGGGATGTCTTTCAAGAGAGACTTTATAACAGGTTCTTTTCATTGTAGGCTTATGTTGAGAAATATAAGAATATGTACAGATTATTTTACTAAGAAAGAGGAAAGATGTGACTTTTTTAAACAGTCACATTCTTGCTCTTTAATTAAAATTGTAATCTTAGCATTGATAAAACTGGTTGTTCTATCCCCTCTGTTTCAATAATGATTGGAGTTTGATACCGAGCAATTTATGTTTACCCCTCCTTTTGGCTTTCAAAAGAAATGATTTTTTTCAGCAGCAGGTTAAAAGAAAAAAATGTCAACTTTTCTGTGCAATCAATTGAATATGACACAAAACTCCACCCTTTTCCTGGCCTTGGGTGTTCTACTGCCATGTGAATCATAGACTCATAGAATAGTTATGTTTGGAAGAGATATTAAGACTAACTAGTTCTAACCCCTGCCATGGGCAGGGACACCTGATGCTAGACCATGTTGCCCACGGCTCTGTACAACGTGGCCTTGAAAACTATCAGGGATGAAGCATTTACCACTTCCTTGGACAACACATTCCAGTGCCTCACCATTCTTACAATAAAGAACTTGCTCCTTATATCTAACTTGAATTTCCCCTGTTTTAATTTGAACCCATTACCCCTTGTCCTACTGCTACAGAGCCTGATGGAGGGTCCCTCCGCAGCACCTTTTGTAGGCCCCCTTCAGATACTGGAAGCTGCTCTGAGATCTCCATGCAGCCTCTCTTCTTCAGCCTGAACTTTCTCTGCCTGTCTTCATATAGGAGGTGCCAAAACCCCCTCCTCTACAATTGCTCCAACAGCTTCATATCCCTCTTATAGAGAGGATTTCTCCCATCTTTGTCAAAAAAGCTGTGGCTCCTTATTGCTTATGTAGCTGTGCATGGCAGGTTAAGTAACTTTCTGACTTTATCTGAAAACAACTTTATTTCATCTGTGCCACCATAATGTGTTGCACTTATGCGGTTTGCTCTCTCCCCTCCTACTTCCCCAAACCATCCTTTTGAAGCTGATATGGTCATTAAAGCCAGAAGAGTCTGTTGTGCTTCATATTGACCCTCAAATCAGGAATTAAAGTAGGGGCAAGAGGAGGGAATGTTAAAACTTCAGTTTAAAGATTAAAAGTAAAAATCAGGGAAGACTTGGCTCTAAATGGCTCCCATCTGCAATAGTCAAACTCATTGTTAACAAAGTCGCATGCATATGTGATGTAAAGCTTGAAGCTTACAACTTACAGAGTTGATCTTAGGCATGATTATTCACAAAACCGTGTAATTAATCTGTCGTAGGAAAACATAGAACGCAGTACACCAAATGCTATCTCCATTAAGTCAACAGGAGTCATTCCACTGATTTTAATGAGCTTTGACTCTACTCATAAATCTGCTATGAGGAGTGTCCAAATCAAAATTTATTTGAGGGTGACCTTGATGTTAATCGTTAGTGCTTCCATGCTTTCTAATCACCAGGAAAATGGAATATATTAGTGGGACTATCATATTGTATAGCCCTTTCCATTGGATACTATTAGAATCAAGTTGATATACCTATAATAATAATTGTGCATAATGATAGTGGGCAGTCACAGTATGCTAGTTGTATTTTGTGTCTATGAAATAAGAAAAAATATTTCTTTAGTTATTTTTAACGTTGACTGTGCCTTCAGCTGAATCCCTGCAAAATTAATGGGGTTTTTTTTGTCAAGTAGCTCTTTAGAGGATCTCAGAAGTTTCACACTCATTCAGTGGCTTTTAATGCCAGATTTTGTGTATTGACTATAATTACTTTAAAATTTTATCTGAAATTTGTAAATACGATAAGGCAGATTCTGGTCAGTCCTCTGATGTTTAATAAACTTCACATCTGTCAGAAAATTTGGATCATCTGCATTCAGTTAGAAGAAAAGTACGGTAAATACATTAGAAGTATAAAGGGAAAGAATTCCTTTAATATTAGTCTATTAACCAGAAAAGTATCTGGTTTATTTGAGGGACATAATTACTGTATCTTCTAGTGGTACAAAAATATGGGATAGAGAGTTATGAGAGAGTAATAAATTTGGTTTTAGTTTGACTGCTTTCCCACTTCCTTGTCAGTGCTGGTAATTATTGTGTCCTTTTAGTTGGCATTGAGTACATTAGAATGTCTTGAGGGTCATTTTATTAATTGAAAATGTGTTTCAGAGCAATTGTGAATTAGATAAGTGATTTGATTAAGACTCAGTCTTTAAAATTATAAAATGAGAAAATAAGGTGATGGAAATCAATCTTGTCGCTAGACAATCAGAAGACTCGGGTTTCTATTGTAAGGTTATGTATTTAGAAGAATTAAGGGAGAGTGCAAAACCATTCAGCATTTGCACTATTTCTCTGTCATTTTACTATAGTAGTACAGAAGCACTGTCAAGGATGGTAACTTTTGAGATCTTATACATGTAGTGAAAGATAGCATCTGCCCAAAGAGCTTCCAGACAAAACACAAGTTGGGCAAAAGGAAAAAGTGTTATAATATCAACAGTCTTCACTTCTATGCCTCTCTGCCTCAGATTTCTGTCTGTAAAATGGAGATACTTAATAAGAATATTAAAGTTATTCAGATACCTTTTGCTTGTGGACAGCTAGCTATTTTGAAATTAAGGCTATTACATTTAGTTGTTTGATTTAATTCTGCTACAAGCCATTTACTTGACGGTGTAACCCTGAGCTCAACTTCAGGGATGCATGCAGTGGCATCATGGAGGCGATTTTGTAGCCTGCAGTTTGCCACGTGGAGTTTTCTGACTTTGGTTCTCTCTAGAAAAGTAATGAGAAATTCAGCAAGTATCAGAATATACAAATAGCTCTTTGCCTTTACCTTATGCTTATCTCCAACAGATATCCTCTAGCCTTTGACACCTTGTTATTATCATTTCACATGCCTAATTCGTAGTCCCTTCTGATAAAAGCATGGTTTACATGAGTGAAACATATTTCCCAAGAATATGTCTGTGAACTCTTAGTGTTATACTGGGATATATGGAAGTCCTTTTAACAGACGTTTCTCTCCTGCGATAGATCTACACATGTGCTACGCAGCTTTTGCGTTAACTAAAGAGCACGAATTATACATTCTTGAATGCTTCTCCTGATGATTAAGCTTAATGCAATTTTAGAAGATACCTGAAAATAAAAATAGGGTTTAGAAGATTTTCTTTAGCTTCTAACACGCTGTAACTTTCAGTGTGGGATGACAACTAGCTTAATTCACTGTAGCAATTCTTTTATTTAAAAAATGGCATACTAAGCATGTTTTTCTACCAGAAAGTTTCTTTCTAATTCTCAGTATTTCATATCTGACACTGCGCTAAATGAGAACATGACTTAACAGCTGATATTGATTTGCACGTCATTTTTTCATTTCATTTTCCTATTCAAAAGGAATCAGTGGTGACAAGTTAATGAACTCCAACTCCAACTACATAGATAAGCAAAGGGATAGGTTTAGTAGCTGTCTTGTTCTAAGTATGAAAGGCTTTCCTTAGGCGACTGTTTCATGGTCATGACCAGGAAAACGGGATGCTCTGTTATTATAGCAACTGTCTGTTAAGCTGACTACATGAAGAAGTGAAATCATGCGGGGCTATTTATAGAAACCTCGTAGCAAGTCTAAATTAATTTTTCCCAGTATATTTAAGTCTTTAATATTTACATATGGAATACAATCACTTAAAATGTAATACACTGAGCCCTAAGGGTCTACATTTATTTAGTAAGGGTTCATAAAACTATGCTGCATTATATCTTCTGGTTTTAAATTAACTTCTTGCATAAATTAATAGCTTTGGTCAGTACTAGTGGAGATCAAGACTGCAGAACAACCTCTCAGTGTATTTTTCACTAAACTTGTTTGTTAATATTTTTGCCCCTTATATACTGTCAATGAATATATCTGGTATCTAAGGATTTTTTCCTTTGTGTTTTGTATGTCTTTCTGTATACAGTATTCTTATTTCAGTTTTACTGTTTTTTAATCAGCAATTTGGTGAATCTGATGCAATTGATCTTTTAGCTGGTGTCTGCTGTTGAGAGGAGTTATGATCTGATCTAATATGGATCATCATCAGAAAAAGCTGAAAATCTTACAGTTTGTTTCTTATTCTAATGGGTGGATTATTTTATTTATTTATTTCTCCAGAAAACTTGAAAGTTTCGGAAAGGAAACAGAAAGGAAGAAGTGTAAAAAGAGTAAAATTGAGCTCTACATTAACTCAGTGATGCCAATCTATAGGTTGAGCAATTTTGAAGCATTTCTTTCACTTGTAGAGTATGAATACACCATGTTTCTCTTCTGTGGTTTAGGCTTACTTGAAGATAAATATGTACCAACTGGGAATTTTCTGCTAGGCACTTTCTGCATTACCAGCTGTGACAAAGATGATAGCTAATCCGATCACAGAATTCTGCCACCAAAATCACTTGTGGACCTTTGGAATTGAAGACTTGTTTTCCAAATGTCTGCATTGGGTTGCAAAATCATGCAGAAATGGAGTGATGGAAGAAAGAAAAGCTGTATATATTAGCTTGTGAAGTAAATTCTGGTGTGACCTTAAAAGGCATGGAACAGTATGTTTCACTTTCCATCATAATTTCCCTTTTTAGAACAGGGTGGAGATGCATTCAGGCATGCCGCCTGAATTCCATATCCATGCCTTGCCAGGAGTTGCTCTGGCAATGGGAATAAACTGTTGCCTCTGAAAAATACACCAATGGTAGTTAACCAACCAGACAAAGTTCTGCCTGCACAGTACTGGAAGCCTGTTCTGTGTGTTCTGCCTCCCTGTCATTCTGCTGATGCTGACAGGCAAAGTAAAGGTGCACTGAATTATTAACTTTAGAGGGACCTCTGATTTTTCAGGAGATAGCTAGATGTGCAGCAGCAGCAAATACCTTTTTCTCCCTCCTACTCCCAAACAAAACTCAAAACCAACTAAGGTGCAGCAGCAATAATATTTATCAAGGATGTCAGGAAGAGAGGTCGAAAAAGATGTTTTGTCATTTTTTTTCCTCAAAATTTTTATATTAGTCTTGTAAGTGGATATGCATGGGTTCAAGTCTGACACATGATTCAGTTTTTTGTCACTTTAATACTGTTCATGCTTTCCTAACATGAGGAAAAGGTGAAATAACAAAAAGATTTCTCTTTTTTTCAAGATTAAAGTTTCAAAAGCTTAAGATTTGAACTTTAAAACTTTAAATCTTTTGAAGAAGTTTGAAAAGCTCTTATGTAATCATATATTTCATTTCAGCTATAGTTGGAAACAACACTATCAACATAGCATAAAACCACTGATTTTGTCATGTTTCTATTTGTATTGCAGTACAATACAAATGTATTTGTATTCCAAGAGTAAATATCTCTCAAGACATCTATCCAAAATTTGTGGGCTCAGGAAGCTTGTGATCATTCAAGATAAGCTTCAGACAAGCCTTAAAAATCCCTGCTATTAGTTTTGTGCAGATGTAGACATATTCAAGTTTTTGAGGTGCAGCCATATGTGACATGAGCAGTAGGTTCATTTGAAAGTCTCTGGGGTTTTTTTTTTGAAGTTAATGCTCATTTCAGTGTATTTCTGGCATTTTCTTATAAAGTTTAAATGCAAAAGTTTTGTTTCACTTTGTTGTGTAAGAACAAGGATTAAGTAAAGCAGAACTAATCTATATCTCTTCATTATTTAATACAAAAGTTGAGGTGCTTGTGATAACAGTAAAAAAGAAAGGGAGATGTGGGGGGGTGAGACCTGTCTGAGAGTGGTCTAATTGTATCTGTGTAGCAAACAAAACAGTTTGAAAATGCAGACTTCAACTGAAGTCTCATGAGGATGTGGCGCCTGAAGAGGGACATGGCCCCCTGACAGCTCAGTGGGATGTCACTAGACTCCTGGCTACTGGTCCTGCTTCATTACCCAGATGTTTAGATCAGCATCTTTAATCTGAGCTCTTTCTTGCTCTTCTTTAACTGCAGTAAAGATTCTTAATAGTGTTGACAAACTGTGTTTTCATATTGTCCTCTGGATATCTTACTTTAGAAGTGCTGAAGTTTTGAGGTCTACCTGAGTGGCTTTTCACACTGGGTTTACAGTCAGCTGCAAAGAGGTGGTTTTGAATAATCTCCCTGCCAGAGAATGCCTATCAACTCAAGGAGGTGGAAATAAAGGGAAACAGTGTTGTCAGAACTCACAAAGGAATAACAGGAAGTCCTTTTGTACAAATATTTTAGGAGAGCAACTGGGAAGACAGGTCAGGGGCAGAGAGGAGGAGAGGTGGAGAGTCATAATTAGAGAGAAGTTGTGGCATACAGAAGGGGTCATACAGAGCACTAAAACTGTGAAGAAAAATGAAGAAAAAGGAAACAGGAGCTAAAAAAAAAAAAAAAAAACCAAGAAAGAAATAAAGAAGGGATATCATGTAAAAGAAAAAGGCTTTATTCTATTCTTGAAGGCTTCCTCAAACTGTTCATGCCCTCTCCCTCTTTTTTAGTTTCTCTTTGCAGCCTGTAGCATGAGTCTCAAAAAACTTTGCTAAGATTATAATGCAATACTTCAGTACCAATCTCTCATGTTTACATGTCCATTAGTTCAAAGCCACAGACAGGCAATTTATTTGGTATGAAAAATGTCACCTATGGCACCCTCATTTGCATCTGAAAATTGATTTTTGTCACACTGTGATTTTAGGACAACCTCTTTTGGCAGCCAACATTGCCACAAAGCATAATAAAAATAATTATGTGACCACAAAAGCAGGTAAGGTTCACTGTAAGTTTTAAGTCTCTACAGAATTAGAGTTGGCAAGGCATTGATGAGATTGTGAGATTACCTGTGGTAATCCTTCTTGATGATTTGATATTGACACCTAAACTTAAAGCACAGCCTGTGATTGCTAGCAAAGAGTATAACAGCAAAAAGGTATTTGATTATGTTTAGTCAAACATTCCAGTATGACAGCAGAATATTAGAAATGTCAGTTGGACAATGGTTGAACTATTAATTAAGTTTTTAAAGATGCCAATTATTGAGTGATGGCATGTTTTTTGAGAAAGAACCATAAACCATCTTTTGATGATAGTTAAATTATGTCACCTACTTAACATATTTGCAAGTGCTGTTAATTCATTTTCCACTTTTCTGATGTATTTGGCACTTGGAGTGCACCAGTTTTTGTCTCTTCTTTGGTGAGATGGTAAATGAACACGGGAAGATGCCATTGTTCATTGTAATACTGAAAAATCCTATTAATTACCAGTGTTAAGTTGCTCACTTTCATTAGTTATTTTGGCAAAACAATTCCTCAGGGTGAGATATATTTATATAACAAATTCCTCTAAAGCTGAATCAACCGTAAATGGATTATGAAAACTTGTTTCCTTTCTTGTAGATAAATTGTTTTACAGCAGTGCTTATTATGAGAAAGTTCCTTGCCCACTGTAGTACTTTATCAGTGCAGAATAATCTACAGCTCCACTTTCAATAGTGAAAAGACACCATTCTTTAATATGAATGCAGCTTTTAATCTTAGTTCAAGATGTTGGTTCTTCATTATTTTTTTCCCCTGCCTTTTTTAAAAGGCAGGCGAAGGATGGCAATTCATAAGCTTGTATTCCTTAAACCAAATTTCTGTATGCAGCTACGAAGGGAGCAATGTGCTATTAAAAATGGATGAGCATGATCTGCCTGAGGTGTGTGTTAACAGAAAGGAGAGAAGAAAAAAGTGATTCTTTGTTATTTAAGAAATTCTTCAGTCTTTATGCAAACACAAAGTCTGCAGTGGAGAACTTGGGTTTTATTGAAGACTGTTTTTTGCTAAAATCAAAATTTACAACTTTGTTTACTAATCAAATTCATATTCACTCTTTGAATATTTCATTATTTACACTCTGGCATTTGACTGAATATTGAGAGAAGTGCTCAGACTGTGACACCAGTTCTGGCTGGTTTTGTCGAATGCCTTTACTAGGATTTATAAGATTGTCCGTTAAACAGTAAGCAAGGACTTTGCATACATATTTCACATCACTCAATGCTGTTTCTGCTAGCAGAAGGATTTGATCATAATCATGGGTTAGTCATAGTTCACCCAGAACTAAGCCTATTTTAAACACTAGTGACACAAATATTTTCCACTGGTGTTAGGCTTTAGCTGCTAGGCATACTTGCTGACACTTGGCAATCTCACTGGCATTAGTTTCTAGCATTGCTGCTGGCTTGCAAGGGAGTACCATGGTAGCTAGTCAGAGACTTTACTTAATTAGTAGTGGGATGAGATGCAACTCTGTTGACTGTAACAACTGTCAGTAGAAATCAGACCCAGTAATTTTGTCTCCCAATATCACACAAAAATTCGATAGAAAACTCAGATTTGCTTTCTTCTTTGGGAATGGTTTTGCTGTCCATTTGTCCTTGCAGACTGGGTTTAAATATTTACAGGGAAAAAAAATATTACCGTAGCTGTCTCGGTTTCTCTCCATTGTTTTAGCACTGTTTCTTCCTTCAGGGTTTATTTTGGTTTGTTTTTCATTACTTTGGCTATGTTTTTAATGTAGGCTTTATAGTTTGTAGAAGTAGCCTGGATCTCATTCTGAGGGTGTACTCAGTAACATAGTTTTACCATATATGGCTCTTTTCCACTGAAAGAAGCAGCCTCTGCTGATAAAATCCTATATTTAGTTTTGAATCACTGATTTTGCTTTTATAAACTGTTGTATGCAATAGAAAAATCATTCCTCTTAGTGGAGAAACAGGCAAATACAAGTGGTTCCTTTGCAGAAGCAAAAAGGTGTGAATTTCAATGTTTCTCATACTGAAGGTGTCAGCAGAAATAACTCCCTACTGTATTTCTATATAGTCTGCTATGAAATACTAGTGAATACTTTTGTCAACCTTGTTGAATAATACCTGGCTCTTAATATGAACAAGGCTACTTGCTTCTCTTTCCTTACTTACTCAAATTTCTGAAAAAGGCAAATAATTGATTACTTGACTCTCCATGACTTTTTTTCTAATTTAACTACCTATTCTTTAATCTATGAAAGTATTAATCCCTGGAAAGTACTAATGGACAGAAGAGAAAGACTTTTTTCCCTGCAGATAGCTAGTAAAATGAATTATTGCACAGCTTCCATTTCGTTCCATAGCAAGATTATCCAAACCTCCATCTTGCATTGCCTTCACGTTTCTTTTTTTTTCAGCCAAATGCTCCCTAGGCCATAATTTCCACAGATCTCACGTGATTCCTTTTTTTTTAAATTTTGTTTGTTTTTTGTTTATTTTTCGGTTTTGAAATTTGTGCCACTAGTTCAAGTGGCGCAGACATTGCTTCCCCTGTCAGGTCATTCAGATCAGAGATAACCTTTTTGTTTTCATCTCATGCTATAAATGTAATAAATCAAATCCTTACCAAAAGCAAGTTTTGAATTTTCTATCATGAAATTTGTATTTCATGCTCTGTTGCTTATTCATAAAAGCCATCCAATCTGAAGAGAAAAATAAATCCACATGACTTGTGTAACTAATACAGACAAATGTTTCTAAGCAACTGCCTGAGCAATCTGTAGATCAAAAATTACTCATCTGAGAAACCTGCGTATAATGGTAGATAATGTATTTGTTCTCAGATTTCAGGGTCTGTTAATGGAGTGTCTGTAAACTGAAACAGGACCAAAAATGTATCAAATTATGAATGCTTCAATTTATTAACCTGTCGCTATTAGATAAGTTCAGCAAAATAAAGCTATTTTACTATGCTTCACTGTAATGGTCAGAAAATAACAATCAGAACCTTAGGTGCCACGCTGATAGTTTGTAGTGTTATGTTCAGATACCAAAGGAACTGGCGCAAAGAAAGCTAAATAACACAGAGTAGAATTAATTTTCTTACATTCCATGGAGATTCTGTACTTCATAGAAGCAACATGCTGTGCACAATCTGATATACACAATGGGTCTTTTCGTTACATTTTGAGGCAGAACATTTGTACTTGGCATGTGTGACAAGAACTGACAAATTCATCTTACAAATTCATAAAGCCATTTAAATAGAGTCCAGTCTGGGGCTAGCTTTGTGATAGATAATTATAAGGAGTAGAGAGAGTTTGCTGATTCAGCTCCAGCTGTGAGAACTCAGGTTTTTTGATTCTTGTATTGTCCTGTTTAAATTCCAATATGCCAGTAAAGGCAGCAGACATCAGAGCTCTGACTTTGATGACTTCACCAACTTTGGGAGCAAGGCAATGCATATTGATAAAAGTAAAACTTACCTGACAGAACTGAAAAAAATATGAAATATGAACAAAAAAGTGAAGTGGAAATTAAGGGGTTGATATAGAACCATAGAACCATAGAATAGTTACGGTTGGAAAGGACCTTAATATCATCACGTTCCAACCCCCCTGCCGTGGGCAGGGACACCTCACACTCAACCATGCCGCCCAAGGCTCTGTCCAACCTGGCCTTGAACACAGCCACAGATGGAGCATTCACAGGTTCTCTGGGCAAGTTATTCCAGTGCCTCACCACCCTTATATTATACTCCGTTTTAGTCATAGCCCCAGTTTTTGGAAGAACTTGCATATATCACTTCCTTCTGAAAAAGATACTGGATTAGAAAACAAGATAACTGGGCAGAGCTTTTATATTTGTGGAATATAAATAAAAAAAATAATGCGATTAATTGAAAGGTCTCTTGAAACAGTTAATGGAACAATACTGAATCTGTCTTCTCTGCCTCTTGTGAATGCTTTGAACACTGACTTATTCAGTCACTCTTCTGTATTCAATAAGGAGGTATGTAATGCTCCAACACTGCCCTGACAGTTTCAGATAATTACTTCTTTTTAATAAACCTGGATGCTGCTTCTCAATGACTGAAAACCCAGAGTAGGTATTTCATGGCCAATGCTACAAAATAGTAGGAGTAGGAGTGGTGTTACCAAACAGGTGGCATGCAGGCTGGGAGTAAGGCTGGAACTGTTTTCTCTTGGTCAGGAAGCTTCAATAAAAACTCTTTACTTGTTGTGTGTAGGTGGTGACTGTTCTCCTCCAGTGAGGACACTCAGTTAAAAGTCAACAATTGCAAAGTAGGGAATATAAATAATTCTATGCCACCATGTCTGCATGTTGTTAGGGTAAAATGCTCAGATTCAAATGTGAATTCTAATGAGGCACAGTGCTGAACCATCAATTTCACGTTTCATGTATTGTACTCCAGTTTCAGCAGCTATAATCCAGAAAAAAAACCACCAACCCTTAAAACCATTGTAAACTGTACCTCCTGCCATTGTAGGCTCTTTTTTCTGAAATATGTGGCAATTAATAGTGTTAGCAGCTTGATGTTACAGCTCATGAATCATTGATCTGTTCCAGTATAGCAATTAATTTGCTCCTGATTCCTGACAGGTACATTCTTTGCATTTCGTGAATTAGACTTAATTGTCAGCATGTGATTAAGGAGAAATGTGAGAACCCATTGAGATTTCCAAGCCTGTGTCTGAGTCTTCATCTTGCATGTTTCACTTTTCTTTTGGAAATGTTCTGCAAAAAAGCAGATCTTTGATTTCTCACCCCGAAATAGACACGGGAAAAATCAAAACCAATATTGCTATTTCTAACTAGCATATTTTGCAAGTTCTGTGGAAGTTGGATCTAGAAGTAAAATTTGAGTGAATGACTGGGGGTTTTTAAGTGTCTTGGTAGTCACACTTTTGAAAACTTGATTTAAGGCAAGTGAATTTTTAAATACCTCTCATCGAAGTTAGAGCTTCACCTACACACTCTCTTCTTCAGTAACAGTATGGGGGTCATTGAGACTGTCCAAACTAAAGAAAGGTTGAGAATTTAATTGGGTCACTATGATGGGGAATGAATAACACAGTTCATGTCCAAACCCTGTATTTTCACCTTAGACAAATGCAGTTGTATTCCACTGCAACTCCTATACTACTCAGATAGATAGTAATAGGAAGTTGTCCACAAGGCACTGTGATACTGTCTCTTTACTTTTATCACAGAACACAATTAGGCTTCAGGTATCAGACAGTTACTCTCTGTTAATTTGTTTGTATTGAAGAGTAAAAATACAGCCCAAGTTGTGAAGTGGATTAATACACTACAATTTCAGCTCTTTGGACTCAGTTAATGCCTGTTAATTAATTTGTTCTGAGCAGCTGGACAAAGTGGTGAAGTGGATTAATGCACTAACATTTCAACTCTTTCGACCAACTTACAAATCTATCTTGGTGAACGTGGAGTTTTGCTGTAGCCTGAATGTCAGAGGGCATTTTGTCTTCATCACAGACTACCACTTCATTTGTCAGTCTGGCAGCTCCTGTATAGGAAAGCTGAAGAAACCAGCTTTGTAAAGCACCACAGATGCACAGTCAAGTCTAAGAGAATATATCCAGACTACTGTGCAGATCTATAATCTAAACATAATTCATTCCTGCTTTGCTGTCCTTTATAACAAATTATTTTTGCTAGGAGTTAATACATTCCAGATCTAATGGGGAAAGGAAGTGGTGCAGGCGCATGAGTGCCACATTATATTCCATTTATGCAAGAGTATACTGTCACTAATGGAAAGAAAAATACTGAAACTCCCTCCCAGTTAATCTGTACTTGATTACTGCAACAAGAAACAGACTTCTCAGATTCTTAATCAAAAGGGTTTTGTTTTTCAGCATGAGGTAACAGGCAATTTATTTATTTTTTTTTTTCAATACCCAGGCCAAGGTCTCCTAAAAGTAATCTCTGCTGTGTAAAAAGTATGATTCATCTGGGCATGTCCAATTGTTACTACACATATACTGTGGAGATTGCCAAAATGTATTGGGTAGGGTTGTAGGACACACAGTCCAAGTCTCCTTAGTGATTCTCCCCACAGCCTCCCCTGGGTTTTCTGAACTCTCACACCAAAGGCTAAATTTCTTTCCCACATGAAAATTTTATAACATGGGAAAAAAAGGTTTTTCTGGACAGTCAGGATTACTGATGTATTGGGAGAGAAGGAAGAGACAGGTTTAATATGATATCAGTCCAACAGGACAATAATTAATTCTCATTTTAAATAAAGATCTGTCCTTATTTAAAGTGAGAAACAATCATAGAATAGTTAGGGTAGGAAAGGACCTCAAGATCATCAAGTTCCAACCCCCCTGCCATGGGCAGGGACACCTCACACTAAACCATGCCACCCAAGGCTATGTCCAACCTGGCCTTGAACACCGCCACAGATGGAGCATTCACAACTTCCTTGGCCAACCCTTTCCAGTGCCTCACCACCCTTACAGTAAAGAATTTCTTCCTCATATCCAATCTAAACCTCCCCTGTTTAAGTTTCAACCCATTACCCCTTGTCCTATCACTACAGTCCCTAATGAAGAGTCCCTCCCCAGTGTCCCTATAGGCCCCCTTCAGACACTGAAAGGCTGTTATGAGGTCTCTACGCAGCCTTGTCCAGGCTGAACAGCCCCAACTTTCTTATCCTATCTTCATACGGGAGGTGCTCCAGTCCCATGATCATCCTCGTCGCCCTCCTTTGGACTTTTTCCAACAGTTCCATGTCCTTTTTATGCTGAGGACACGAGAAATGCACACAGTACTCCAATACTCCAGTCTCCAGCTGGACATTGAGCCATTGAGCACAACTCTTTGCGTGCGGCCATCCAGCAAGCTCTTTATCCACAGAGTGATCCACCTATCCAATTGATGCCTCTCCAACTTAGAGACAAGGATGGTGTGTGAGACAGTGTCAAACACTTTGCACAAATCCAGGTAGATGACATCAACTGCTCTACCCCTGTCCATCAGTTCCGTAGCCCCATCATAGAAGGCC
>JAOEHY010034341.1:15448-48631 GCA_025447955.1 Psilopsiagon aurifrons
CCTCCCCTCAGCAGAGCAGTGCGGGCGCTCTCTGCACCCCGAGCTCTGCACCGCATCCTCCCCTCTCATCGGCTCTGGGTGCCTGCACTGACCACCGCCGGGGCAGACAGTGCAGAGCTCCCAGACCGAGCCCGGGTCATATGATGAGTGCTCAACATCCGGCTCACCATCCCGCCTACCTGCCCGCATGAACCGCCTCAACCCTCCCTGTTCGCCGCTCCCCAGGGCAGTTTTTACCCAGTCCGGGCTGGTTCCGCCTCCTGCCACCGCCTCCTGTGAGTCAGCTCCTCGTGTCCCCTGAGCTGCCGGCCCCTGGGTGAGTCTTGTCGAGGACCTGAGGCTCCCTCAGTGCCAGCTGCTGATCCGTGTTTTAGCTTCGGGATGCCAAGCTTCCCCTCGATCAGGCACTGCAGGTGTCCCTTCTCGAGGCAGTGACCTGGAAGCTTTGGAACCCATGGATCTGTTGGTAGCTTAGGGTTTTTTTTCTGTTCTGCTTCTTGAATTGCCGCCTTCACCAATGCCACTGTAGTGATTTGACACAATTTGTACACTCCTTGAATTGCCTTGGCTGACTGCATATTGACAAGATGGCTGGAGAGGGGAGATCAGGGTCATGGATATGTTCTGGCATGATTTCATCAGCTGCAGACTGATCTACGGCATGTACAAATCTGTCTGCTGTGGTATTTTGTGCATCTCTTGTCAGCTTCCAATAAGAAAATCGAGGTTTAAGATATGGTATTGTGAGGAATTGCTACTACTTTTAATGTCTTGAATAAGTTGAAGAAGCTGCACCAGAAGTGTTCCCAAATGTACCAGGATTTTAAACATTTTGATATTGGCTTTGCTTTTGGTAGGGGAATGAAACTGGCTATCTGACAAAAATGGGTGAAACAGGGAAACTTTGGAGTGGTGATGCCAAGACAGGTTTTGCTCAAAGAGGTGAGAGAGTGAAAGAATATATAAAAAGTAGGTATTTCTGGAAACAAAAATGCAAATTTGAAATGACTTCAGTTTAGGTAGAATTGTATCTTCAGTGTTCAAGAAAAACAAATTCAAAATGAATGTTAAGGAATAAATGTTTACAAAAAAAAAAAAAAAAAAAAAAAAGTCTTGCAGAATTACACTGAGACCTGGAATAAGAGAAAGTGAGGCACTGCTTTTGAATGAAGGAGGTGCAGAAGGATCGTGAAGTGTTTAGAAAAGAATGGCAAGGTAAATAGTGTTTGGAGTTAGATCGTAAAGGGCGTGGAGTGACAGGACAAGGGGAATGGTTTTAAATTCAAATAGGGCAGATTTAGATAAAATGCAAGGATGTTTAATGTTCTTCACTGTGTGTGAGACACTGGCACAGGGTGCCCAGAGAAGCTGTGGCTGCCCTGTCTCTGGCAGTGTTCAAGGCCAGGTTGGACAGGGCTTGGAGTAACCAGGTCTAGTGGAAGATGTCCTTGACCATGGCAGGGGGATAGGACTAGATGAGCTTTAAGGTCCCTTCCAACCCAAGCCATTCTGTGATTCTCTAAGATGAGGGCTTGTTTTGTTGAAGAAAAGGAGATGATGAAGAAACAGAGAAATAACACGGAACATGTGGCAATAGAGCTCTAAAAAATTGTTGAGGAGCAGGACTGAGAGGTTTTAATTGTAATCACAGATGGGAGGCTTGTAGGGGGTAGGAAGGAGTGTGTTTTATGCATCCATTCAGAGATAGGATGAGAACTGCAGATACTAGATCTTGTAAAAGGTACATACAACTTGATTATTATTACTTCAGGGTATCATGAAATTTCTTTTATGCAGCATTGATACAATGCAATGAATTCCATAGCAGTTGAGCAATTCTGAACACAGATCTAAAACATATTAGTTTTATGTATACTTACAGCTGACTGCCCTGCAGCAAGGTATAGAAAGCTTTTTTTCTAAAGCAGGGCAATTTCTGCTACAAACAAGGTTTAGTTTAAATATGAAATAATTTTTACAAGAATTTGTCCTTCTATGCCATCAGTGAAACATGGAACATCTAGTTCATGGCTGCTTATGTTTTCCAGACTCAAGAGTTGTCAGTTGTCTGCTAGTGATCCATACATGTTGTGGCCTTATAATGGTTACTAGCCCCCCAAAAGGTTCATCTTTGGTTCATTTACCATGCCCTAAAATTGAATATGTGTTGTATGTGTTCTTTCTCCTTCTCACTCTGTAAGTCAGGGTATTTTCAACATGTGTGAAGCTTGCTGGGTGTTAAAGGTGTCACATTTTGAGTTCCTCCAATATGAGTGAAGAAAAGAATCCACTCAGTGGACTCAGCAGGAATATTAAGTGTAAGAAGTTAAGACTTTGTGTCCATGCTGTGCAATGAATTTTCCATGTAGCTTTGGTTAAGCCTCAAAGGGATCAGATTTGTGAAAGGTTTTGCTTCAGAACTCCTCTATGCATCTGGTACTATTTTCAATAGCAGTTTGGTATCTAACTCAGTGGGATATGCTTTTGTTTAAAGGAAAAAGAAAAAATCAAGAATTACCAACTGTATTCAAGGTAATTTTTTGTTACAGGACACTTTTCTAAGCCCTGTCTGATTTGGCAATTGCATCAGCAAGTGTTTTCCTTATTTATGCTATGTTTACCTAAGGTGCTGAAAGTGTGGGGATTTTTCTGGCATGCTGTAAAAGCAGTCTTTTGTTTGCAAAAGCAGTTTTTGTTTGCTTTGCGACCAATATAAACACAGTAGAGATGGGGAGAATGATATTTTTAATGGTGATAAGTGATGTGTTGTTAGTGTATCCTGGTGAAGACAGAGACATAAGGTCAGCCATTGTGTTTACTTTAAGTCCATATTTACAATGCTGTTTGACAGATGCAGTCAGTCAGAGCCTATTTGGTTGTGTATAAGGGATGCATCATTATATTTAATGAGCAGTGTGGAACCAATATGAGATTTCCTGAAAGAAGGCTTGATTCACATATGGTTCAAATGAAGAAAACACCAACGAAATGATGACAAGAAAAGTCTGAAATATTAATTTAAAAAAGGAATAGGCACTTTGTTGTCATTTCTATATTATTCTCAGAACAGGTAACTCCCATAGTTAGTGTGCATGGACGAAAGTTAATGGCATTTAGCCCATTATCATCTTAGAAAAACTTTTCCCTGGCACAAAATAAGGCAGGTGTGAAGATAAATGAAACTTAGAATAGAAACAGGACTTTTCCATTACAGAAGATACTGCAGAGGTTCAAGGCAATAATGTAATGTATCATTTCTCAAAGCGAAAGTTCAGATTTGTCTCCACGATAGCTGACATTTTGTCATATGTGCATTACAAAAGTACTTTACAATAAATTTGCTCTAAAATAGTCATGATTTACACATGATCAAATAATTTTAAAAAGAATAATTATTTTTTCCTAATATGTTCTTGACTCCCCTAAAGATAAAGGCAATCTCCATCCTATATACCTATAGCACAGCTAGGTGAATTACACAGGAGCAAGGCTGTAGTCTGAGATTACCAAGTGTTTAGGAAGTTAATGGGTGTATTGGTTAAGCAGTGTACGTGTCTGTCTCTTTATTTGTGTAACAATTATAATAGTAGAAACATCCAGCTAGATTTTAGCTAGATTTGGTTTTCTAAAGTACACTTTAGGGTGACATTTCCAGCACTCAGGACAGCCTACTTTTGAGCAGATGTTTGTGTGTATGCCATTGACCTTTATAATTCTTAACTTAATTCACTGAGTTAATTGTTTGTTTAAGCAGTTTTTCTCAAACTTATAAGTATAGTTCCAGCACATTTCTTAGATTTTTCATATTATTAACAACATGAGAAAATATTTTTCTCTTTCGACACATTTTAGAAAAATCTCGCTATTAATACTTCTGATGATAACAATATTATGATGATAGAAACAACATAGATAAAGCAACTAAGTACTGCAGCATAGTTGTGGAATTTCAGCTGAGAATTATATAAAAATTATTATTTTTTAAATTGATCTGAATGCAGATTTAGTTTTTCAGTGTTATGTAGTAACGTTACGTTGTAGGAAGATCGATATACTGCTGAATATCACATACCATTCGCTATTTCAAAGGAATTTTGCTTGAAACAAACATCCCATTAATTTTGTTTATTTTTTGAATTTTGGTCTGACCCCTGTTTATACCGTCAAGCTTAGTATATAAAAACAACTAAATGGCATGAAACTCAACCAGTTCTCTGTCCACTGTAGTGGATTATAGATTGCCACTCCAGCGAGGTTTCAAGCCCTTATTGTGACAAATCAATACCAGTATTCAGCCACATTATTCCCATGACAAGTTCTAATGAAATTTTCTTTGCTAAGAGTAATGGTGTCTGCGACTCGGTAGTGACTATGCCGTTCATTCAAATAATCAAGTACTGCAATGCTCCCAAGAACCCTTGGCAAAAAATAAGGAAAAAACAAAGCATGATGGAGAGTTCTCAAGGGATCTGGGGAAATCACAGTTCACATAGCAGCATATTTTGGGCAAATTGGCATCTTTCAATAGCAGCCTAACGTAAATGCTGGGAAAAATGAAGAGGCTGTGTTTCTTGCTTGCTTAATGTGAAGAGGGAATCAAGCGTTATTGATGGTGAATCAGCGTATTGGGTGCTGAACTGTTGCTGTACTGATTCCTCATCTAGAAAGGGAATCTAACAAAGTCAAATATAGAGTGTAAAAGCTGTTTACAGAATGGTGGACAGTGAAATTATAGTTGTATTCTGATCACCTAACCCACTGCCCATGAAAGTAACAGCTGAAAGATGATGATCACAGATGTGATATTGCAGCTAAATAACAAAGATAAAGAAATGATAGGATTTCTGTACTACCCTTTTGTCTTAAAAAAAAAAATAATAATCAGAAATCTAGAATTTTTATTTCGGGGCACTTTTCTTAAGAAGTTATATAGTCATTTTAATATATGTATTTTAATTTTTTAATTTTGCCTGTGATTGTTGATTGTGGACATGAGTTTCCTCTTTGTTATACAAAGCAGCAGGCATGAGAAAAGTGGGCGGCAATCACAGCCACAGGCTCCCCGGGTGCTGGGTCAATACCATCCATCTGGGGTATGCGATTGTAAGCTCTCCAGACTTCTGGAACATAAATATTTGTCAGGAGTTGTGGCTGCTACAAAGACATGGTAGGTTCTATAGACTTTGATCAGCAGATTCCAGTGAAGATGACTCAAAACTCCTTTGTGGGTTTCACTTTTGTCAGGGGACAGAAAAAGACTCCTGTTATAATGCTAACCTGGTATTCTAGGAAAATTTGAAGAAAAACTACCAACTCTGTCTGGAGTAATTTAATATCTTTTGTGAGTTGCTTCTTCAAGAAATTAAATGGGTGAATTCAGTAAGAATTATTATATATGCAATATATCTACCATAAATGAGAATCTTTTCTGTGTTTTTAATGTTGAATCGGGGGCTAAGCACACAGAAATACAGATTCCTTGGCTTCTGATTTATAAACTGGTTGAGGATTAAATTGTAAGTTGCAGGTGCTTGAAACTAAGCAAAATGTTCTTTCTTTTTCCATGTTCTTTAGAAATGAGGAAATCATTATGATAACCACAATAGCAGTGAATCATTAGATGCGTTGGTGAAGTACCCTTGACCTTGTCTTTCTTTCTCTTTACCTGAGTTCCACAGTGATGCCTTTCGCTGCTCATCTAATCAGTCATGTTGTTGTTAGACACCAGGGGATGAGAAAAAAGTGAGAAATCATAATGAAGAAATCATTATTTAAAATACAGAAGTAAAATTTGAAAAATAAGTAGTGTGAAACATACTCAGAGAAGTGCTTACAGTTCTGTTCTCAGTCTGCAGAAACTTTCCACAAAACAGACTTACTGTGTTTTAGAAACAAAACCAAACACATAATAATGTTTTAACTTTTATTTGTTCCAAAGTCCTCAGAAATCTGGACTTGAAGGCCATAAGTCTTATCACCCTGCTTTTTTTAGAACTTCACTTCTTTGTATTAGTGACTGCAGCGTTGACCATGGAATATAGTTTGGTTTTACTTTCATTTGTGGACCTTCAGAGAAAGTGTGAGGATAACCTGTCATAAGAAAATGATTAATTAATTACTTATAGGTCTATGACTACCAAAATTGGGAGTACTGGATATTGAACAATCTGAAAATTCCATTTACTCCTCAAACTACTAAGGAAATAAAAATGGAACGTTGAAGGTCAGGTTGGATGGGGCTCTGAGGAGCCAGATTTGGTTGAAAATGTCCCTGCTTATTTCAGGGGCATTGGACTAGATGACCTCTAAAGGCCCATTCAGATCCAAACAACAGGAAGATGCAAATCTGAAAGTCTCACCCATTTTCAAAGAGTCGTGCATCTGGGAGTTCTTTCCATTTTCACAAGCTGAAGGGCAATCAAGAAGGTAGGAGTTAGCACAAGTGAAATTGTAATCAGTTGAGCACTGCTGCTGCTAAGCTAAAGAACTGGTATTTCCTTTTAGACACATTGGGAGTCACTTTTACTCTCCTTAGAAATGTCATAGGCACGTGCCAGCCACACTGTCTGCTGTGTTTACAGTGTAAGTGATTTTGAAAGCTTACTGCTCTGTGCATTTGCCTTTGAAAAGAATTCAGCTCTTTCCTTTTTATTTGACACTTCAAATGTTTTTATCTTGAACTTTCTCATGAATTTTTATTAAGGAAAATTCTTTTGGGAGAGGAATTGAAAGACAAAAATAGGGACCCAAGTGGCCTGCAGACTGAAAGATTAGAGAGAAGTGGCAAAGCCTATGGGAGAGTTGGGAACTCTGTTATCAGGGTGAGCCTCAAGAAGTTAAAAAAATCAGCAAAATTGTGAGAAGGGATTCTCTGCATGGCTCCCACTGCTGTTTGACTTTATCATGACTAAAGCAAACTGTTGAAAACCTGAGTTTCCCTTGCTGCTGTTTGTTGTCAGCTTTGAAGAGTGATGCTAAAGCTGGTAGAGCAGTGTTTTGGTGATGATAGGCTCATTAGATGAGAGGCACCCATATTGATGGCAGCAGAGGCAGCCTGTGGATTTCCTGACTGATGGATATCCAGATTGCACCACCAAGAAAGCTCAGTCAACTTTACAGTTTTATAAAAATACAGCCAAGAGATGCAGATCTCCTTTTGTAATAAAGTAGCAGCTGTTAAAACAGTACTATGAATTCCAGAACTGACTGAGAAACTTAGGTTTTCAGAGTTTCTGCATTAAGAGAGTAGAGCAAAAGTGTTATCTGTAGGATGTAACTACCTGATTGGAATTAGGCTTTTAATGTAACCTATGATTTCTTTGGTAAAACTGTCATGACAACCTGAATGAATAGTAGTGATTTAGATCCTTCAGTTTCATAATTCCCAGCACAGTACAGATTTGTGCCTGGTGTTGGTTGTGTGTGGAATTTTTTGTTTGGTTGGTTTTCTTTTGTTTTCCAAAAAGGTGACTGAATCAAGGGGATTGCTCTGGGAGTAAGGGAGAGGCTGTTTCTGACCTTGGTAGTAACTGTGCTTGGAGAAAAATGTTGCAGAGGTGGTAGGAAGAAGCAAAAGAAAGAGGGTGATATCTGAGAAAAAGCAGCTTATGCAGAGAAAGCACTGAGATCAGAGAGAAGAAAGGGAGGGAAGGAAGAGATGTGATGGGCAGAGTTTTCTAGGGGCCAAAGGCCAATGTGAAGAGCTTGCTGTAGCTCATAAAGTGCTGAACTGACTGAAGCTCAGTTAGAGTTGAATACTCCAGAACATGCAGCAGAAAAAGGGAGGCTTGTGTATAAACCATTTCTACTCTTGTTCTTTCTGATACGATGGGATGAAGTTTCTTTTAAAGAAAAAAAACAACCCAAACAACCCAACAAACAACCATACCGAAACCAACTAAACAAACAAAAAAATCAGAACCAAACCAAATCAAAACACCCAACTCAAAAGAGAAGTCTGCTAGTTAATATTCTAACCTACACCTTGGTTTTGATGTCTGTCTTTACTTTCACATTACAAGTTTTTGGTGTTTATTGGGTGTTCATTAACTGGGGATAGTCGCATCAAATTCACCTCTAAATTCTGTGGGGTTAAAGCCTGGTCTAAGAAGCAACCAAATATAGATGAAACTTGAGATGTGAAAGACGTTTGAAGTGTGGTTTTTTAGAGGTGTCGTACAAGCATTTGAGGTAAGCTGCACCTTGCTTAAGATTTATGATTTAAATAGTTGTCAGGTTAGGGGTGGTAGCCACGTTTAAAAGTAGCTTAGGTTTAAAAGTAGTCTATAGGAACACAAAATGAACGTGGTCTGTTGACTGTTACTGTAATAATTGCAGTAACCTGATCGATTTAAATAAGTAGTTTGATATATTATCACTAGTTGCTGGAAAACATATAATACAAAACTTGGAATCTGGTAGTTCATGTTAATTTTGCTGAAAAATGCAGGGAATAGAAATAATAAATGAATATTATTTTGAAGGGGTTTGTAATTGGTCAATTTCTTTCTTAGGAAATCCTCAAGATAGAAAACAACCTTGGATTTCTAAGACAAAAACGGGCTATTTTGTCATCTCCGGTATTAGTTCCTGAAAATCAAAGAGGACCATTCCCCAAATATATTGGCAAGGTAAGTCAACAAAGAACTGGATTGAATTTTTATATCACTTAATTGATCTTTTCATCTTAAAAATTTGCAATGCCTGTCATGTTGGTAGTGATATCCCATTAAACAATGAGTAACATGAAAATGAACAGAGAAGACTGTTTTTCTGTCTCTGTTATGTAGACAGATGAAAATGGCTTTGTGTTCATGGCAAACCTTAAAAGCATACATTGTGGTAAAAAGCATTAATCAGAGATAAATGTTTTCATTCAGCTGCTTTCTTCAGTAGGGGTTGCTACCTACCTGTGCATCTGTGTGTTAGACTGGACTGAAGTCTAGACCAGGAATGTTATGAAAAATGTCCTACTGCATATTGTGAATTATCTTGTTTCTATTCTAGAAACAAGACCCAGAAGGAATACATAAGGTATTATGTGTAAAAACATCTTTATTTGATTCCTTATTTAATTTCTAGTGTCCAAAGACGGAATAAGTCTTTGCACATTTTTTCGTTTTGTTTTTTGTTGTTTGCAAAGCTCTGACATAGAAGAGGAAAGATTTTTTCTTGTGTTTGCAGGCAACCAAATAAATAACAGTTCTATCTGCCACTTTTCCAGAACTTCAGATAAACAGCTCATAGATACTAGATGTCTAAAATACCAATAGTTGTTTGAATGGCCATTTAGGCATCAGAAGTTATAAGTTCATTAATATATTTATCATGTTGGCAGTTTTGAAGCAGAGACTCTTAACACACTTCTCTGACTTCAGTAGGTGTATTAATGACATGATGGCCTGTGCAGCTGAGGAGTCTTTTCCTGATTCCTACCTATACGATTGCTGGAGCTAAATGCACAGCTTGAGGGCAGAATTTTACTCTACAGTCAATGTGCAACTTAGCCAGCTGGCACCTAAGCAGTTACTTTAATAATAAGGAAAGCTTGTTTCCCTATCAGTAAAAAGAAACAATAATATATAAAGATTTCATTTTTTCCCCTGTACCCATCAAAAATTTTTTATACCAATCTGATGAATGCCTGTAAAGTTTTCTATCTTTCTGAAGTATTTTTTTTGATGTGTCCTGAACTTTTTAAAGCTGTTTCTGAGCATTTCACTTAGTGTTTCAGTGTTTGAGAATTAACAGTCAATAATTAAACATGTGGTCTGGTTTGGATGTCCACATAAAAGTTTCCAGTTGCACCCTGAGTGTGCTATTTTCCCTTTCTTTAGCAAATTGCCAGTGTAGTTTATTCATCTGTCCCAACTGCCTTTAGCTTTCCAACCTATGCAACATTGCCTGGAAATGCCCAAGGTTGGTTGGAACTGATTGTAGCAGCCACGAACAGTTGAACTGCTTATTAGCATTTAGATCAGAGCAGGGCATATGCAAAAATAAGGGAGCAGGGGAGAACAATTAGCGCAGTTTCATTTCACAATAAGAAAACAATAACATAAAAATATACTGGGATTGTGGAGGACTTTGTTCATTAAGGTTTGGAAATATAAACCAGGAAGGAGTTATTGCATGGGACAAGTGAAAAAAATTGTTTCGCTTTAATTAGCTACAAAAATTCAAATTAGTATTTAGCTTAACAAGGAAATTCATGTGTAGAGGTTGCTCTTTGTGCTGTTACTGCCTTTCTGGTATACCCACTTGGAAATTAATTATTGTCCTGCCACTTCCACACCTTTCATTAGAGAATCTCTTAATTAAATAACTATCATAGACATGCTGTGTTTGTAGGTAGAGAAACCTTATCTTTTAGCAGAACTTAGACTTTTTCATTTTTTCCTTTATTCCTGAGGGAAACCAGCAAGATTAAAATATTTTAATAAAATGTTGGTAATGTGGGCCTTTGACCAGATGGCCCAGGCTACAGCTGTTGACTGTTATTGGTGTGTTTTGCTTAGCTCTTGCTGCTATAGCACAGGGATGTGATATCCAATTTTTAGTCTCCCTCCATGTTACTTTTCTGGTTTATTTGTTCACATCAAGTAAAATGAAATAGAAAGCAGTAGGATTCAGGTTTATCTTGTAATTAAGGTGACAAGTTATTTGTCACTATGCTACAGAAATGTCTTCTAAGGCTAACTTGAAAGTGGTGGCTCTATGCATGTATTTGATGACAATCTCCAGACACAGTTTAACTGCAGTGATAAACTGCATGATGATACTTCTTGGAGTTTAATCCTCACACTGGTGCAGAGCTAAAAGTGCAAGAAGGTAACTGCAGAGAGAGCCAACAAGTTCCAGCTCTTCTGCCAGTCATTAGGAGAGAAGGAAATCTGGAAAGTGAAAATGTTTTAATATAGATTAAAAGGATTTGCTTGGCTTTTATTGGTGGGCATATGATAAATCCAAGATTTTATTATTTATTTTAAAGGAGTTGTTTTTTATAAGAAAGAATATTTTAACTGTTGACACAGAAGATCTGGAAGCCATGAGTGGCCTTGTAAAATTTGACAGGACTTTTTATGCTCAGTGAAAACCAGAAGAGACTTTTTTCTTTGTTACTGGCTCTTTTATCCTTTTGGAAGGAGGGGGTGTTTGTTCAGATTTTTTTTGTCACAGAGTGTATATATATATTCTCTGCCCCTGCTCTGGGCTCATGGATAGCTAGCTGCCAAATGACAATTAGATGGCAGAAGTGACGCAACAAAAGCTCAAGAGTAAAAATGGTGTAGGATAGTAAACAAGATCTTGAAGATCTGTGAGGAGGTGGTTGGCTTTTTTTTCCTCTTTCAAGCATTTAAGAACTTAAGGTAAAGAGAAAACACATCTTCTGTTAATGTAGCAATAGGAAAAAAACGGAGGAGAGGATAACTGAAGATAACTGGATAGAAAAACTTCTGGAAGCTTATTATTTTTGATTGACTACCTGATTGAGGCTTTTTATATATGATAAATTACATACTTCACAGAAGAGAACTGTTAAGTACTGAAGATGCAGCTGGAAAAAATGCCAAACTTCTGGAAAATGCTTGAAAAGAAGGTGATAGAAGTATTAAGAGACGATCATGATCCATTAATGTGTGAAGAAAACCTAGGGAGAAGGATTGTACATAATAGGAGGACATGTAAATGGCAACAGAGCAACAAAAACAACAGTGAAATATAAGATGAATTAACAAGTACATTTGTTCTAGTGGTAAATTAAGCAGAAAATGAGGAATGAGGAAAACAAGAAGTGGAGGAGGGAAAGGACTTAGCTTGTAGCTAGGATGGGTGTTCAAGTCTGGAAGCTAATGGTGTGAGACAACAGAGTACAGAGTGATGTGCAGACCAGAGGAGCTATACCTAAAAACCTTTCCAACACTAAGAGAGAGATCTGTGTGCATGCTTAACAAGCTTCTTAGTTAACAAACTTCTGAATCTTCATGTCAGTTACTAAAAATGGTACAGAAGCAAGAGACTGTATTTCTTACCATGGAACTAGAAGAGAGACTGAGGTCTAGAAGAAAAATCCATTGGATTCTTAAAATTATTTCTTAAATATTCAGTTGGTTGTTTCCAAATTATTACTACATCAGATGTAGTATGACAATCTTAGTAAATAAATCTCTTTCTAACCCAGCAAGAAAGAAAGATTGTGATTAGAGAAAAATCAAGTTATGGTATTAGTACAGTAAAATTGGGCAGAAATATGTATGAGCTCAATTTATTCAGCATAGCACAGTGTTTTCTATAATTTCAGAGTGAGTCTAATGATTTAAGTGAAAGGAATACACTGGAGTAATAACTAATGGATATAAATTTTGGCTTAAGATTAGAAGAAAAATTTCTAGTCCCCAGAGAAGAGGAATTCATTTCCAACAGAAGTACTGAGGAGGGAATACAAAGTTTGATAAATATACGATCACAGTTGCATAATAGAGTTGCTTCTGATCCTAAAAGAACAGACACCTAGAGGTTTCCCACTATTCTAGTGTTCTTGAAAATGTGTAATACCCTGCAGAGTCAGACCTGAATGGACCATTGGAGGTGTCAGAGTTTAACATCTGATCAAATTCATGGCTTGCAGGAAGGAATGGCACACTTCTGACCTTCATGAAAAAATACTAACCTGTCTCAGCAATGAATATGATGGAATGAACAGCACTCCATTAAATTAAATGTCTTTCAATGCAAGAACATGAATTATTAAACTACAGCATATTAATTTTCATTAAATGGCATGTATTTGATGTCCTAACAAACCATTAAGTGAAAACAGCACTTCAAATTTCTCTTTTTTCTGAAAGGTTTCTCTTCAAGCTTTCTTTTTTTTTTTTTTTTTTATTTAAAATATTGGTAGTCACATAAACAATTCCAGCAGAATACATTTGCTCTCTTTAAGCTAACAGAGTTTTAATTGAAAGCCATTTTAAAATACTCCTGTTTATTTAAGATCTTTCAGAATTGCCTGAGCATGAGATGCCTTGGAAAACTGGCAAATAATAAGAATTTACCATTATTTTTTAGTGCTTTGTGCCGTTAATAAAATCAAAAGAATTTTTAAACATTTGAGGAATAGCTTCTAATCTAGTTACTATGGCTACAAGTATGTTGAAGATAAAGCAGTTCTATGGCAACAATGGAATTAAATTTAATACCCAATATTTAAGTATCCAGTACCTAATTTCCTGCTTCATAGTAAATCATGCTAATGACTTCAAGGAGAGCACCAAACGGGAGAGATCTTACGCTCTGAAGCTGTTCAGCAAAGCATACTATGGTTTAACTGTCACACTGTTTATGTTAACTTTGATCTCAGAAGTTGATATCTTAAACTGTGTTACAGACAAAGGTAAAGGGGAAATCAGTTTGTCCTTGCCAGTAAATTACTTATATAAAATTACTAACATGAAATAAACCCCTGGCAACTTATTTCCATTGACATAGTAATTGAATTTCAAACTCCAGTTTAAGGAAAATGTTTTCATTAATTCTAGATGCAACAGCTGTTTCACCTTTTTGTAATGTGTGTGGTTTGTGTTTTGTAGGGAGTTTTTTTTTATTATTTTTTATTTTTTCTTTAACTGGTTATATCCTTCATTGCAAAAACAAGCCCAAAGAATCTCCTCAAAACTCCAGGTGTGTTCCGTCTTCTTCATCCCAAATAAGCCCCTAGGCTCATGTTTTAAGAATCACATGTAGATTGTGATTTTCCCTAGTCTTACTGAGCATACTATAAATGGAGGGTGCCATCAAGAGCAGCAGCCAGAAATCCCCTTCTAATAATGCAGAATAATAGTTACCAAATTGCCATTCCCTTCCTTCATTGTCTATGGTTTGCATGATACTATACTGATTTATTGTTAACTTTAATTTTTACAGTCTTCCAAGATGATTCTATATCCTGAGCTGATTAATGGAAATTTTTTTATTATCTTTTCAATCAGTGATACATTATTGAAATAAATTTTTAATTACAGAAATCTCCAATTTCCTTTTGTTCTTGAAAGCTAGTCTGATCACTCTACTTTCTTTAAAATCTCTCAAAAAGAGAAAGATCCCTTTCTGCCTTCGAAATGTAGCTTAAGCAAATGAAAATTCAGACAATTGTATTTTGGATTAATCTGCTTTCCGATGTTCTGCAATTACATTAGCAAGAGTGTTGAGTCTTGGTTTGGTCATCATATTCTTTAAATTTTCTGTGGCTGTTTATGAAGTCATGCTGATTGTTGGAAATTATATATTTGGGATTTAAATTGAGGAATCATGCCCTTCATACTGCACTTATATGTGCATACAGGCTTAGAGATGCATAACGATACATGAGATCAGACTTGTACACACATTTCAGACTTTTGTATACTCTCAGTCGATGCTGTTGACTTTGTATGAGGCTTTTCTCCCCTTTTAATCTATAAGATGCTGCTGTGAGTACATATTGCTGCTACTGGAAAGTCTCCCAGTTTCCTCTCCTCTTATGTCAGCAAATACCACTTGCATTGTTCTCCCATATCTTATTTTTCTGCCATGTTACTATCTGCCTTGTATTATTAAAGAACAGGTGAATGACACAGAATAAATATTTATACCCATTCTGTCTCAGAATTGAAATTAATGTTCAAATATTTGCAGAAACTTGCCAGCACATTATTTTAGCAATTTTATTTAGCTGGAGTTGCAAGTTTAAGCTGAGGTGCAATACTCCTCATCATTCAGCACTTCCAGAGTGCCACTCTGTTTAAATACAGAGTAAGGTTTTTTACCGCATCACTGTAGAATGATGTCTGACTTTAAGTACATTGAAGACAACAGAAATTCTGCCATCAAAGTGGGAAAGGACTTTTTGATAAGAGCAACAATATCTGGACATTGTAAGGAGGAAAATAAGACATTTGAAGGAAGTGTGAAGTAAGCTGATCGTGTACATATCAGGTTATACTTTATTTTCAGTATGTTTATAGGGAAGATTATTTAAGTACACTTGGAAAATAGGTTTTTCATCAAGGTTCATTCTTCTTTTCACTAAGTATTTTTGCCCTGCTTCAAAGGTTTTCCTTTTCATTTCTACAATGTGTGCACATTTTCAATTGTGCATGCTGGAGATGAGAATGGATTTTGATAATAGAAATCTGAACAACAATTAAGCCCAGAAATTGAAAGTAGTAGTGATCCCTGTAATCCAGTAATGTGTGTCTTAATTTTTTTTTTTATTTATTTCTTAGAATTAAAAAAAAAAGTGTGTATGTAGCTGAGCATAACGAGAACTGAGTTGAGGGGCTATATTAATTTAGCAGAACTTAATGCTCAAACCTGATTTAGAATGTGCTACAAGTATTTTCACGAGCAGTTGAAGTGATGATGGCTGGTTTCCTTCAAATGTTAGTTTTTGGCAGCAAACCAAAGTTCTTATATCAGTGATAAAACCTCAAGCACAATGACCCTAATCCTACAGTGCCCGCAGCACCACTGGTGTTATTTCCTACTTCTGGTATTTCAAAGTGGGATGAGGGAGAGCAAGTCTTGGAGAAAACAGCCTGACTGGCAATGACTATACATGTGCAAACCAGAAACTAATCCTATCTTTCTGTCTCTGCAGGTGTTAGTAGGTCTTTTTTGCTTTAAATTGCCTCAATTTTCATGCAACTTTTAGGAACTTTGTATTTTGGATTTTTTTGGGGGTAAAATTTGGTCAAAACTGGCCAATAAGCTTGAAATACATCAGACAGCATGATCATTAAAATGCTGTATATTTTGTTTTAGAAGACTAGACTAAAGAAGCAGGTGTTTAGTGTAGCAGCCTTTCCTCAACAAATTCTTTTCTACCTGGTAGAAAAATTCCTTAAATGTTACTGAAGAAGCTATGTTCCTTTTATCATTGGAATAATGTTTAAATCAGACAAATTCAGAGCGATGTCTACACTGAGGAACTTGCATATTATGTAAAAGAAAAATTGCAAAGATCTGTAAGAATTTGATCTCCAATATCAATGAACAATACAAAGCATGATGAAATTGCGTAAATAGGAAAACATAATAAATCAACTTCATCCATTATTACTGTGCTGTTGAGCTTTCTAATCTGAATTTGCTAAGGGTCACCAGAACATGAAAATTAATTTGAATTAATAGACTCTATTATACATGGCTTAATTTTTTAAAAAAGTCATATAGTAACATTGCTGAAATTTATTAGTTTATTTTCTCATGAGAATCTTAATTATTATTTAACAAATTATCTCCTTTAAAAAGAATAATGAGCACAATCATGATATAGTCAATAATGCTTTGGAAAAAAAATAGTGATTATCTGTTAATGAGAAATCTTAGAAACCGGGCCTATTGTTTCCTTTAGGAGGTGGCTGATGAAGGGATGTTCTTTGTAAGTAGTAGGAAATTGATTGTATTCCCCTTCTGTCCTCCCAGATTCTACAAAGATTGGGAAATTCAAACTCTTCACATATGCAGATACATGTGTAGTTCACAGTTAGCTGCCACCAGCTCTGAACATGCTACCTGCTGAATGCATTTGTCAGTTCTTTCTCTTGTTTGAAGGAAAATAAGCTCTGACCACATTTTATTATGTTGAAAACTTTTCCATCCTGAAAGCTTTTTAATTCTGCAAACAAATGAAGCACATGTTCACTGATCATAACCTATGTGTGTACACATATGTATATATTTGATAGCAGATGAAGACAGGTGAAATGCATTGTGACACAACAGAGCAGAGGGAAGACAAAAGCTAATTTTTTCTTCACCTGCTTTTAAGAACAATCTTCTAAAATTCTGATTACACTGAGTTATTATCAGCATTTTAAATCAAGGACTAGAGGCAAAATACAGCTAGGTTGCCAGTTTTGTGTCCTTCATTCTCTCAAGGAGGGACTCCCTGCTGCTCATGAAATGAACCATGTGGACCCTTATGCGGTAGCTTTCAAAATAAGAAATTATTGTATTGAAGAGCTACAGAAATTGTCTCATTGCAAATAATTAAGTTGCAGGACCTGCCATTGGTTTCAGTCATGAATCTACTATCAGAAGATTTTGGTTTTCATAAATCTGTGTGACAAGCAAATAACTGACAAACAGTTAACATAAACCATTTTTACTCCCACAGAAGGTTCAGGACTGTAAGAGGCTTCTTCAAGGTCCCCAGCCTCCCTTAAAAAGTGAAATTGCCTTCAAAATATAAACTACCAGTAAAAGTTTTTCAAGTATTTTGGAAGCTAGCATGATCTAGCGTGATTCCTGCAGTGGTGATTACGTCACATTACAGATTGTTTTCCATGATGGGAGGGAATAGGCATCTGAAGAAGCATCTCAAACTGAAGTGTCAGAAGAAATGGGCGCAGAGCAAACCAGAAAAGTAAATAATATGAAATAGCAGAGACCATATATGAATAGACCTCTAATAGGGAATTGCTGAACTCCTAACTGTGACATGTAGCTATTCACAAGCCTTAGCTTAACTTGCACTGGAATGTGGGGTGTCATATACTGCTCATTCTTTTTAAAAGGCACCTGAGGAAGCCTTGTCATGCATTAGGCACTACAGCCCACTGAGATTCACTCTCACATGAGGTTCCAGCTCTGGAATCATTGTGGGTTGTTCTCTGCGAAAGTGAATTTAATCCTTAGCAGTTACTGCATGTCAAATGCAAAGTTGAATTTTGTGTTCTTGTCATGCCATCTTTAAAAGGATGCAGTAGACTTAGAGAAGCTTCAGAAAGAGGCTGTATAGACAATGAGAAACAAGAAATGAAGAGCTTAAACAAAATAGGGCTTGTTAGAAAATAAACAGAACTAAGGATGAATGATAATGCTCTAAAAAACTATTGATCACATGGAGGAGACACAGGGAAGAATCTTCCATTCCTTTTACTACTGAAGAACTAAGGAACATCCATTGACTAGCAGGTGGTGGACTGAATGAAAAAAAATATTATTTTTGTTAAGAATTGTGATACTTCACACATTGTTACAATCTGTAGAGGCCAAAAATAAAGGGTATACAACTTGCTACTGTACCTGGTGGTTTGGGCTCTGAGGCTGGTAGCGGATGGTATCAGTCATCATTACAGGCAGAATAGAAGGGCTGATGTATCCTAGGACTGGCCCACCACCATCCTTGTGCAATTTACTGGCATGGATCATTTTTCAACTGCATATTATTTTTACTGATTTTTGCAAAGATACAAACTGCAGAGAGATTTTAGGGTACTGCACAAATACTTCCTTTGCAGATCTGTATCCCACAAACAATCCCAAATCAAAGCTTTTGCTCTTCTAATGCAATTTATGTTGTGCAAATGTATCTGGAAAGCAGAGAAAGGGTGAGGAATGACTGAGTCATTGTTTGTATTCAAATACTGCTTTATTATTTACAGTCATTCCACATTTCAAAAGCATGTAGGCAATGCTAGAAATAAAAAGCTTTTTCTGAAAGCAGTGACATTCAAGTTACTAAAGCTCACATCTTCAGGGGAATTTAGGTGCCTCATTTCCTTCAGTGTGATGGTTTGTAATCCACTGTTAGAAAGCGAGGTAAAGAAAGTGGAGGTTATTTGACATCTTTTCACATATAGGCACCTCCTGCTCTCCTGTAATGTACAAGGGGGAGGGCCATGAGGATGTTCAGAGGGCTGGAGCACCTCCTGTATAAAGATAGGCTGAGAAAGTTGGGGCTGTTCAGCCTGGAGAAGAGAAGGATGCATGGAGACCTCATAGCAGCCTTCCAGTATCTGAAGGGGGCTATAGGGATGCTGGGGAGGGACTCTTCATCAGGAATTGTAGTGATAGGACAAGGGGTAATGGGTTCAAACTGAAACAGGGGAAGTTTAGATTGGGTAAAAGGAAGAAGTTCTTTACTGTAAGGGTGGTGAGGCACTGAAATGGGTTGCCCAGGGAAGTTGTGAATACTCTATCTGTGGCTGTGTTCAAGGCCAGGTTGGACAGAGCCTTGGGTGGCATGGTTGAGTGTGAGGTGTCCCTGCCCACGGCAGGGGGGTTGGAACGTGATGATATTAAGGTCTTTTCCAACCTTATCTATTCTATGATTCTATGATTATTATATCTGATTATGGTAATAGGTAGAAAAATAAAGCAGTCAAAAGGAGCAGCTCCGACTTGCACTAGGTACAGCTCCCTGCGCAGGCCTCCAAAACTCTCTGTAAAAGTTCTGGATGCTCCTGAGTATTGTGCAGTTGCTAGAGGTGTTTAGAAAGAAGTCCCTTCTCTTTAGTACGACTTCTTTTGGAGAAAAGTACTAGTTTTTGTATTTGTTTGTTTTTTTTTTTTTTTTTTTTTTAAAAAAAAGGTACTGTATTTTAATTTAGTTCCTTACAATTACTTACACATGGGATGCTGCTCTAACGCACAGTTTTCAGGCACAATTGCCCTAATCTGTTAACCAGCAGAAGCTGTCCATGGAGACAGGGGTCATGTAAAGCTGGTCTTTTTTAATTGTGTGATTTAAGGTTTCCTCTGCAAGTCACTGGAGAAGGGATAAATTTGGCAACTAAATTTTCTGATATGTATTTTCTAGACGTATAAATTTTCTGTTACTCAAGGAAGTGAGAGACAAGGAGTTGCTGTGTGTTATGAGTGAGAAAACTGTAATATCTATATTTCAGTGAAATGTACTGCTGTGATATGTAACAGAATTTAAGGGTACGGAATATGTCTGACATCCATTAAATAGCATTGTTTGTGTTAGTCTGTAGTAGACAGTCATGTTGTGCTATAAGTTGTTTATGGTTCGTTTGTTTTGGAGTGAAATTTCAAAGCTGTTAACAGACAGCAGCGCAATCAAATGACATACCACTCCTTAGACCTGCGGTTGTAACGGGAATATATCCCCTTTACTGGATAAATTGAGAGTTTTGTAGGTTTAAATTTTTTAACACAGTGCTGTGTTTAAATTGTTGTAAAGCTCTGTAAATGTAGTTTAAAACTGATACACTGTGTTGTCAAGTGAAACTTGTAAGATACGCCAAAGTGATGTAGAGAAGTAGACCTAATTGTCAAGAGATCTGTTTTCTTGCGTATTGATTTCTTTGGCTGAAATTGAAAGGAGCAGTATGTAATTGAAAAGACTTGACTGTTCTTTCTAAACACCAGTTTCAGAACAGTCTCAGCTGTTCATATTAGTTGATAATACGGGGAATGTTTTAAGATCTTCCTGCAGTCTAGGCAGAAGTGTGGCCACAGAAACATACGTCTTAAGTTGATTTTCATTAATGGAATTAGTAGACCTTGTTAAATTCTTTTTGTAATTAACTCCACAATGCATTGTTGACTAATTTCCAACAAAAAAAAAATAGTTACTAACATTATTGTCTTTTTTTTTATTTTTGAGAATATTTTTTCAGTAAAAATTAAATAACCAAGTCTGGTTCTGAGTAAACCAACTTGTTTCATTAACCTGAAGGTTTGTTTTACCTCGTGATTTATCGCTACAGCTTCAGGCTTACATTTCCCTTAAACTGGAAGAGAAAAAGAACCCATGTTTTTTATGTATATTGTTGAATTCTTTATGAAGCTGGGTGAGCTCTTGTGCCTTAAGCATTATATGTGTCAGCATATTATTCAGAGGATCTCCGACTATTTTGATTCTACTTTCATGAGACTCTCTAAAACTCTAGATGAGTCCAGTCCTTTTTTCCTGAAGGTGCAATATGAATGTTTCCATATCAATATATGTGGTTAAATTAAACCAGGTTCAGTTTTACAAGTAACTCGCTTTATATTTACATGTAACTCGCTTCATATTTGTTACCAGTAGATGTTGTAGTCATTCTATAATTGCAGTTATAGGGAGACACCAGTTAATTACATATGTAGTGGTAGTCAAATTTCAGTTTTAAGTCACACTGTGAGTAATAATCTGAATTTATGTAGGGTTGTGAAGTATGTATTGGTTTACTTAATAACATTAAATTGAAGAAATGTCTATGAAAATTCTTATTTTGTACTCCTATGTAATTGAAGTCAAATATGGCCATAGGATTGTAGATTATGATGTATTAATATCAGCTAGCATCAGTAAAAAGTGGTTAGTACAAAGTGGAAAAAGCAGGGAAATCAAATGAAGTTTTCCTTTTTAGGTGTGTGTTCCCTTTCCTCTGTGATAGCTGTGAGGCAGTGCCTTATTATGTCCTGGCTGCAGGTCCAGGGCTTCAGCCTTGTCTGTTAGGAAGGCATAAAACCAAGGCCCAGAATAGTTGTTGCTATTTACAGTAATTACTCAGTAGAGGTGGAACAGGTACTGGTTTGGTATTTATATTTCGCCAGTTTAAGATGGCACAAGAGACCTATGTTTCTATTTGATTTCTGGTTTAATTCTTTCATTATAGGTTTGGTTACATGTTTATGAAGCATAATAGGATAAACCCCTGATAGTAATGAATTAAGTGAACCACTAAACCCTCAAATTTTAACATCAGCTTCATGCTTCTGACTTATGGGAATCAGAAAGTCATGTGTGTGCAGATGGACATCCATATAACTGCTGGTGTGAATCAGTCTCTGAGGCCCTGTGGTGCCAGATGCTGTCAGAGCACAGCTCAATGTAGTTCATTCTGTTGGACCCTGATGCATGTCTCAGCGGAGCCAGGCTATATCAGATTCATCCCTACTAAACAGGTTCGAACAGCTTCTTTTAAGCAGGCTTAAAATTGCTTTAATTCGTTCTGGTAGATGCAACAGAACCTCCTTGACACCTAAGCACATCTAGAAGCAAAACCTTACTGCTACAAGAGTGAATTCCTTTCTAACATTTAGAATACTTTGAACAAATATCCCACTTTTTTTTTTCCCCCCTTTTTTTTGGCTCTAGTTTATTCAGCGTAAAGACTTGACTGCTTCTTGAATGTCTGTATTATTTTTTTTCCTTCAATCTCAACTGAAGTGTTAAACTGATCTTTTTCCCACACTAATAGCTACATTTACAGTCTGAAAGATGTAGAATGCATTGCCATTATCCAGCAAACTTATGTAGAAGTTTAATAATTCAACAGTTTAAACTTTCACAAAATCTTACCATTATTCTTAAATTGTTTTTTTTGACATTAAACAATGTTGTGGTAAGCAATTGTATGTGACTGGAAAAAAATTAATTTTTCAGAGTAGGAAAAGATAATCCTGCTCTATGTAGGGAAAAAACATTCTGCGCAATCACAAGTGGATTAGAAAACTTGGAAACGTTTTGTTTGTTTCTTTTGGAAAAAGAAGGGATATCTTAATTATACAAAACCTGCAAATATTTATGTTTTCATAATTAATGAATTCACAACTGATACTAACAAGCAAGTTTATAAAATGCACCATTGCCTTTAAAAGAAGAAAAAAACATTGAATCTATTTCTCTTGCCTGCAATTTTTGTCTTGGCTTCAGGAAACTATTTGGCAAAATCTGACCTTTTATTAGAGGACCTTGTGTGTATTTTCAGTCCATTTCATCTCTATAAAATGTAAATTTCATTCAACTTCAGGAACAGAATTTCTTTTATTTGTATTTATTAAATGGGTTCTTCAATGCTAAAGTTTTAACTATTAATAGCAGGTCATGTGAGCCTGAAAACATAATTGTTACATTAATGAATTATGTTATGGAATACTTTTTTTTTCCTGAAAGCTTGCATATTGTGAAATAATGGGGTTTTTTTGAAGGTATATATGTTATGAAAAGACATAATCTGTATATAGATAGATTAGGCTTCAAAGAAAATTGAAAAACTCAGTTGTATATGGGATAGAATCAGAGATAATTGATCAAGAAAAATATCTTTGAAGCTTAATTTTTTTGTTGTAGTATTTTTATTGTTGATGTTACACAAAAGCAGTAAGGCCTGTTAGGTAGCTTAGAAAGTTATTTTCTAAAAAGAATAAAGTGTAGAGAGCATATTGCTGAGTTCTATCTAAAACTTCCTAAGAAGGTCAACTTAAACTTTGGGAATATTCCATATCTAGACAAAGCATTCTCAGTTTAAACCCATCTCTAATGATCATTGGTTAAAACATCCCAAGGGTACCATGTGTAACCTCTAAGGACAAGAATTTGCTATTCAAGCTTTTACTGAATTGTGAGATTGTGGATTTAATTTTTTTTGCTGTTGAAGTATTTTGCAAAAGTAGGCAATGCTGGCTGTGACAATTATAGCTTTATGTTATATTG
This sequence comes from Psilopsiagon aurifrons, assembly GCA_025447955.1. Lineage (NCBI taxonomy): Eukaryota > Metazoa > Chordata > Aves > Psittaciformes > Psittacidae > Psilopsiagon > Psilopsiagon aurifrons. The sequence continues at coordinate 38,664 of JAOEHY010034341.1, forward strand.
TATATTATGCTATGTTATATATTGTAGTGTAGTTTGGTTTCATAGTGGAAGATGATGGAAAGATCTTTATCAATGAATTTTGACAATTGGGAAAATATAAGAATTTGTGTCATTTGACTTAAAGACTTTTTGTTATTGTGATGGTCAACAAGATGCTTATTTGGCTGAATTCGTGGATAAGGCTTGCAAAAGAGATTACGTAAAGCTTCAAATACAGTGGAATTAATCACTCAGCAAAGTTAACATTTGATATTCTGTGAATTATTTGTCAGTTATTCTCATAGAGATATAAATAAACATTTTTAATCTCACAGTTGTATCTTAGAGTTAACGGCAAGCAGTTGTGCAGTTCTTTTCAATATCCTTGAAATCATCTCCATGTCTTAGATAATTTTTGCAGGAGATTTTTGGAAATGTAGAGTTCCTTTTCTACATGAATCATTAGATTAAACCAGGTTAGTGTTTACTTGTCAGCAGAGAAAGTCAGAGTCAATTGGGATATTTAAGATAAGCACTTGGTAAGTACTGTAGTTGTAACAGATTTCTCTATGTTAAAAGCACCTGTTAATAGCACCTTGTATTTTCTGTTCTAGATTTGAGCGTTTTGCACAATGCAAAAGCTCTGGCAATGTGTGGTATACACAATTACTGCTTTGTGCTTTACTTCCTTTGTAGACCATTTGTTCCAGCAGTACTATAAATTTTGATAGTTGGTTTATTGCATTCAGCTAAAGAAAGGATTCATATAACTGGAGGTGATGAGTCTGTATTTGACTTGTTACCTGCAAGCCATTAGGTGTCTGTTGTTTCTCTTCTTGTCCAGTGTACACTGAAGTGAAACTTTGGAAAGCACATTAATATTTGCAAGCACATACATTAAAATGTATCTTAATACATAGATGCCAACTTTTTGTATGCATATGCATATCTTTATGCATAAGTATTTATATAAATATCTGTGACAATAGGAGAAAAGACTAAAACAATGGCACACTGGCTTAGAATGGAGACATTTTTTGGCTTGCTGAGTCAGAAAATGTAGATGTTATGCACAGTTAAATTTTATTTCTCAGCATCCAGTTTTTTGAGGAAGAAAATCTGAATGAATTATCACACTAACTTAGAGTGACTATTTTCTGCATAAATTAAGTTTGCGTAATTGATATTGTTGCAAAAGTGAATTAAATAGTTTTGCAAGTTCAGAATTATGTGCACTGAGGAATCTTGATGCAAATAAACATGAATAATACCTTATTTACTATGTTTTTGTTGGAGGAAGCCCTTATAAAAGCTACAAACAGGTGAAGATTTTTTTAGAGTGTGTACATGGACATAAACAAGAACCATTTGGATTTCATGATAGCAAAAAGCAATTTGTGATTGCACTTGATTCATTTGTGTGTTTATAAGAATTTAGCAGTAGGTTTTTAAAGGACAGTCCGAAACGTCAGGTGCCTTGGAAAGAATAAATGTTCAATTTTTTTGGGCTCTACAAACACGTTAAATTACTATATGTTTAGTATGTTGCATCTTGAGAAACAGCATGCTCACATTGAAAACTGTTAGGTAGAAATAAAACTATAGTGGACAAATGGCAAAACCTCCAATGAAAGTGTTAGGCTCCGAGATTCACTTGGTTCATTTGTAAGTTTATAAAAATTTAACAATAGGTTTTTAAAGGACATTCTAAAATGTCAGGTACTGTGGAAAGAACAGGCGTTCAATTTTCTGAGCTCTACAAACAAGTCAAATTACTATATGCTTAGCCTATTGTGCCTTGAAAACAACATACTTGTATTGAAAACTCCGAGGTAGAAATAAAACTATAATGGAATAAACGGCAAATCCTCCAATGGAAATGTTAGGCTCAGAGATTAATCCTTCAATTTTACTAACTACTTAATGGTTTTACTTTATGAACTGATTATTTGTTTTATGCAAACCAAGCAAAAATCAGTCTAGTAGATACTTCATTGCTGTTTTTCTAATTGTGTTCAGCTCTTTTAAATATCAGTATTAATAGATTTTGTACTTATGTAAAGCCCTACACACTTTTTTAAAAACTACCTAATTTTAGATTTTTTAAAAAAGTCATTAATACCATCATTTAGTCATGATGGACCACTTTTGTCTCAAGCTAAAAGCAGTCATATTTATCAAGGTGCAGTTATAACTTTCTTTTCAGTATATAACATTATCAGTAGTTACTGCCACACTGTCTGTGTTAGATCCTAAGCAATGAGGACCTGAATAAATAGAAGTGATGGGAGATTTTTTTATTGACTAATAGGCTTGGAGTTGAGGATGGTCACAGTGCATCCTGTAATGTCAAATTGAAACTGTTGGCTGAAACTAACTTTAAAACATACTGCAGTAATACAAAATAGATACAGGAAAGGAGACACATGGGAAAATGACCTTAACAAGTGTTCATGGGTATTTGTTTCTGGAATTTAGATTCCTTTCACAGTCCTAAATTTTAGGTCTTAGGGTTTTCTCATATGTAAATGCAGCAAAAATAGCTCCTGTTACATTTGATTCTTAAAACAGTATTTTCTAACCATTGACAAAATTACTGAAGAGATGTTTAATAAAACTAAGTGGTGTGTATTAATGTTTTTGTGCCCTATGTCTGCTTTCTGTTCAGCCAGATAGTTCAGCACTGAGAATCATAGATTTTGAATGGTATATTGGACTCAGCTGTACAACTGCACATGTTTATAAATAATGGTTATTTTTCACTGTTATTTCAGAGTTGTGCTTTTGTTTCAATCTTAAAAGACTTGTGAAAGTCATTTGTGCAGATCTGTGGTGGTAGGACAGGTTGCTTAGATGCAGTGGGTTTTTCTGGATAGCTCACTTGCAGGCTACTGTTGCCTTTGTTGGCTTCCTGTTAGTGGCATTTTACAATATATGGCTGTTTCTTTCCCTCACTTCTAATCTCCCTGAAAAGGAAAAAAAAAAAAAAGCTATTACAGAGCCTCATACTTCTTCTATTAAAACTGAGATTTCCTCTTAGTCCATGTTTCTCAAATACAGGTCTTGGAAGGCTGTTTCAGATATGCTATTAATTGAAAATTTAAGAATACAGCTTTCTAGCGCAATGAATGGATATTAAATTTAGATAGCTTTTAATTCTGACTTCTTGAAGGAAGTAATAATGTACCTGGAAGACGGTAACTGACATGCTGGGCAACAGAGCACTACATGTACTACATGTATCGTAAGCTTTTTTTGTTCCACTACTCCAGATTTTAGAAATTCAAACCCAGGTTCTAAAGCCTTCATTTTGACAATGTCTACTTTGAAAGTTGTGCATTCTTTTCAGCAAATTTTATCTTGATTGATTCTGTAATTCCCCAGCATAATTTCTTGAAGTGATATATGAGCAAGACTATTGCAATTATATAGTAATCCAAAAGCTTCTTAGGAGACTGATGTAACTTTGTCACTAATTGCAACTCTATCAAGATGTTTGCACATTGGAACCTTTACTTTGATTGCATTTCTAATTCTAGCCAAAGTCAAGCATTCAGTAGGTTAAAAACTGACCTCTTTAAAGTGGGAAAGTAAATCCAATTCGTGGTAGCTTTTCAATTCGAGGTGATAATATTTGTGGAATATACTGTGGAATCTGTGCTTTTATCTTGAGGGAAAATGTAGGAAAAGAAGAGCAGACTATTTATTGAAAAGACTGTAGTAGAAGGCTGAAGACATATTTCACCATATTTTGTTGTTGACACTATTACCGACAAAACTGTGTTATTTCAGAACCCCAAGTCTGGATAAATTTGGAATCTGAAGCTTTATTAAGGGAGGGAAAGTCACTTATGGAATTGCCAGCAAACCCACTTTCAATTAGTAAGTGTTCTCAGGCTTGGTAATCATCTCTGTGGCACCCTGTGCAATAAACGAGGTAACCCCTCATTCAGCAAAGGAATACCAATTTGAGACTAGGAGTCATTAAGAGATTTGAAATGTTCTCTAGTTGTAGCAATTTCACCAAGAATGTGGATTTTTCACCTCTAGCTAATGAAAATTCAATCCCTTAGAGCTACAGAAAAAAAGGCAATGTAGCACAATCAGTAGCGGAAGACCAAAGAGGAAAGATGGAGGTGTTTTTAAAGGCATATTGGAAAAGAATGTGAATTGAACAGAACAAAGTAGGGAGCCAAAAACATTTCTGAGAATTGGATATTTCTGCATCCACTTATGTAAACATCTAGGGAGCAAAGCAGCCCAGGTTTGTGTTATTAGTTGAGGACTTGTATCTGGGTGGTTGCCATTCCATGGAGACAAATGAAACAGGACTTGGGATAGGTCTTGGAGGTCAACTGTTACGAGTCGCTGCATGTTACTTGAGATGTGCTGACAATGTAGGCTTCTGTACTTCCCACAGACACTCTGACTTAGCTTAAATCCGTTAGTTGATGTTAAGTCAGGCTGAATATTATAGTAAGTGAAGCAGGACTGCTGCCTAATTGCATGCCTTTTAAGCTGTCATTGTAGGTGGGTCAGAGTAGAGCTGAGTAGTGATTTTGTGTCATAAATGAGGATGACAACCCTTGACAAAGCTTCCCTCTGCCACCCTTGAATTCATTCTAGTTCACCCCTGTTCAGATTTTGTATTTGCATGTATCTGAGCTTCTAAGAAATTATATTTTGTTGATTTTTTTCAGCCATGAATTAGAATAAAATCAGAAGTACAGTAACAGTAATTATACCTTTTTCCCCTAAGGCTTTTGCAGTTATGTGCATGTAGGTAAAATTACTGATCTGGTTTGTGATGACATTGTTAAATTTCAGGGCCTGTATCAGAAACCACAAATAATATTTACCATTAATGACTTCAAGTTGAATAGCTGCTTGCCATTTCTAGCTGTTTACAGCTGTTTTGAATTGACCTCTGGTGGTTAACCATTTGAGGTGAAAAGTGATGTGGACCCATTCTTAAAAATGGAAATTATTTTAAAGAACAAAAATAAAAATCCTTTATTTACATCATAAAGCACCATAGAACATTATTGCTAGCTACAAGTATGATGTGCTTTGTCAGATTAAAATGTTTAAAAGTTTTAGATATCTCAGATAGCCATCAAATATATCCGCCATCTGTCCTTGATTGAAGTGCCAACATCTGCTGAGATGCAGACCTGTGACCTCTAGATAAGTTTTTATACACAGAAAATATTTGTCTTCCTGCTTTGACCTCCCATGCACAAGACATGAGCCATTGATTTGTTTCCTAGGGAACTAGTGGCTGAGGAAAATCTATAATTAGATCTTTGGGTTGCTACATATGGGAATTGGGTGCCAAGCAGGTTCTTAGAGTATCCAGAAGTATTATACTGACTTCATGTAATGGAGCTGAATTAAAAAAATAACAAAACACCCCCCCCCCCCCAAAACAGCCCTTCATCTTGTTTCTTTTTTAATATCTTAATTAAAAATTAATAGTACATTTATTGCTCTAGGTTCAATATGCAGAATATTTTCAAAAGTCAAGACTTGACAAGTTGTTATCTTCTTCAAATGAAATTGAATCTTAATTTTCAGGAGAGGTTTCAGATGAATAATTTTCACCAGCTCAGTTTTTCTCACTTTACTACTCCTATTCCGTTCTTCAGTTTGGCTCTGCAGCTTCCATGTCTTATTCTGCAATTGCAATTACTCTACCCGTCTGGAAATTCCCTCTTAATCCTGATCTTGATTTCTTTCTTTGCTGCATGTATGCATCTAAAGATAACATTTGTAGCTAAGTCCCATGGGCAGTAATTGTAGCTGCAGGGAGAGGAAACAACTGTTTTTTTTCATATTCTCCAGACAGCCCAGGGCAAACGTCTTTGGACCTTAGCAGCAGATTATTTTAGACTGAGCACAGTGCAGCTGAGATGCTGCTTCCAGCCTGGTGTTAGATCAGAGTGCCTTTTCCTGTCTGAGATGCCGCAAAAGTGGTCTTGAGTAATAAATCAAGACTTTTTACCTTATTCGGAATAGATAGCACTCTGAAATACCTGAAAAATAGTACTGTAAATTGGCTCTGTCCTCTTTTTGGCTCACTTGTAGATTTAGGTACATGTGTGGTGATTGCACATTATGTATACTGTCCCATGTTGCTAAACTCTGCGCTTAGAAACCATTAAATATTGTAACTTATCTGCATCTGTGCCTTTTTTCGATCAGTATTAAGTTTGCAATAAAACACTTCCATAAATCTATTTTTTTTTTTCTTTTAAGAGCATTTTTTTTGTTGTTTGTCTAATATTGTCAATCACAGTCAGATTTTCCCTAACGGCTAACCATAGCTTTTGAGCTACTCTGTACTCTGCCTGGCTATCAATCAAAAGACAGTGGTCCTCAAATTCCTTCAGCTAACAGGGTTTGTTGCCAGTTAATAACTTTAACAGAAACAGCAATTGAAGTATGGTGATAAATAGTCACTGAAAAGCCAAATCAGGCAGTGAAATATCCAGCCCTTCTATGATGGGTAATACTTGTGGGGCACTTACAGATTATGAAAACCTGTGTTTGTAAATTCTGTGTTGTCAGTAGGAAGATACTGTTGTGTGCTGAGTCTGGAGTTTGCAGATATATATATGAAATCAACCACTACTTAGGAAAAGGGAAGTGATAATTGTTTGTAATGAATCTACTTCCTCTTTGTAAATTAGGCGTATAAAGAAATTGAAGGATTGCCTGTTACAAAAGATGACGCACACCTTGATGTATTCATTGAATTACTCTGATCTATGAGCAAATGCTCACTCTTCGTCATTTATGTTGTTAAATCCTCAGATTTGGTGCAATTATAGATGAAGCTTGCAGGCCTTAGAGCAGCAACTGATTCTTGAATGGGGATTGTTGCAACTGTGTCCAGCTACAATAATGAATCTCAGACTGAAGAGATCTGCCTGTGAATAGGGCTTTCCCATTCACAAATTCATTTTGCTGCAGTTGGACACCTGTACATCCTTCTTCAAAATTAATCTGAATTTTGTAAATGTTTATAGACAATCGTGATAAGAAGTCTTTCTGCTGAGATCATATTTTTGAGCATCAAATATCCTATCTGTGTTGGTTATTCAAAAAATGCCTCAAAAAATGAGCACTGGTGGTGAAACAACCTGATCAGTTTTTAACATATTATGTTATTTTTATACATTAAGATATTTTGTTGAAACATGTCTATGAATTTATTAAACTTGTCAAATTTCAGATTTAGTATTGTTTTTATTATAGTTACTACAACAATGTATTAGTTGGCATAGTAACCTCTATAGGAAGCAGAGCTCTATCCTACAAAAACCTCAAATATACCGTGTCTCAAGCAATATGAGCTCCATTTCCTCCATGTACATACAAGTTCTGAATATAAGACCTGATAAGTGTACTTATGCAGTTTTGTCTGGATTGCTTCAGGCAAGGAACATTTGTACAATTTGCACCTCCCAGCCAGTCTTACAAATGTGCATCAAAAAAAAGCTAAAATTTTCACAACATTGTTCCTAAATTTGACGCTTCCTAAAATGTTTTCTGTGACAATCTCATAATTAAGATGGTAAAAAAAAATAAAACCGCTGTGGAGTATATCGGTGTGCAATTTTTCATTTTCGTATTTTTTTTTAAATTTCAGCTCCTATGGTCTTTAGTGGGTTGATTTTGGTTTTGGTTTTGGTTCTGTTTGTTTGGATGGTTGATTGTTGTTTTATTTCCATGTTGCAGCATCAGGAATTGATATAAAAGGTTCCACATTCAAGGTATTAGTACACCCAGTACTCAAAAGATTTTCTACAGCTATTAAGAGTTCCGTTTACAGATGTACTATGGTAATAATGCATGTGTTTCAGCTTGAGGAACTTTTTTTCTGGAATAAGAATTCTGAAGTAAAAAGTAATGGCTAATCTTGTAACCATATTTTTTCCCTGTGGCCACTGGTCTTTCAATGTATATGTAAAAGTGCAAATTTCAGACACTTTCTGATCATGTGTTTTGCCCAATTAAAACTGAGTCTTGGGGATCTGACACAGAAGCTACATTTAAAATAACCAAATTATGTCTTTCTCTGCCGAGCTAAATCAAGTCTGCTGTTTATACACATTTTTCTTTGTCTGGGAAATATATAGATGTGCATATAATGCCCAAGCACATACGATGCTATATAGTAACAGAATCAAGCCACATATTTGTAATTGATGACACAGAAGTAACATCTGCTGTACTAAACATTATTTTCCCCAGCTTGATTTCCTCAGAAACCAAACTCTTCACCCTGACATTGTGTTCCTTTCCCTCATAGGAGGCTGGGTCAGAGTTGTTTATTCCTGTTGCTGGTCACTTATCCCTTTTCACTCTGGGTTTGTGCTTTCTGTTCCACTGCATGTGAAAATATTAGGATCCGAGTGATTGATTGTCTGCCTGGTTAAGATTTGCACTTAGGCCACATGGTCTGGGAGGTTTAGACTACTTAGAAAATCTTGCCTCACACATACACTTAAGATTCAAACCTGATCTGGAAATGTTTTGAAATTTAGAAATGTGATATTGCTTACATGATTGTATTGCATAGGCATCTCTAACTGCTGAAGTTCTGTTGTTTAACTGAATTTTGCAAATATTATTCATAATCTTAACCATTAATTCAGTTTGTGTTTTGGAAAATATACTGAATGGGCATTTGTCCAGATGTGTGTTGGTTGATAATATAATGAAGCTAATAGAAAGGCAGCCATAGAATCATGGAATGATTTGGATTAGAAGGAACATAAGAGATCATCTAGTTCCAAATCCATGCCATGGGCAGGGGTACAGTGTCACCTAAAATATATATTGTCATACGTAATGTGTTTGGTTTTATCCCTCATTATCATGACCAGAGGACATAGTCACTTAGAGGACCTTTACAATTTCTGTTACTGTTAGCTATGTGAATAAATCACCTGGACGTTCTTGGCTGTCACCCATATACTGAATGATTTCTGAAGAAAGTCCTAGTCAGAGAGAAATCAAAGGGCAAATTTGGCCAACATGTCTTTCTCTGACAAAGAGCAGAATTTGGTTCCCATGCTTAACTATTTTCTCCAGTATTTTTTAGTGGCATCTTTTGAGTTGTTCTTCATATAATATTGTCAATCAGAGTCAGATTTTTCTCTAATGCAATATTTGTTCTGGCCTGAGGTGGACTTCAGGCCTTTCAAACCACTGTTCTTATACTGGATAGAAAGGTGTACTTGTAGAAAGTGCAGATAGAGGTGTTGAGAACCAATAGATTTAATAAATTGTTAAACTCAGCAAATTATGTATGTACCCTTCTAATCACAGGTTCTTGCATGTTTAGCTTATAATGCTGAAATAGGTTCTGTTGGTTAGTGTTTTTGAATAATGACGGGAATATTTTGCATCTGTTTTGGCTGAAAGATCATTTCAGTCGGTACAGAGCAGAAGAAGCCTCTGACTGCAAAGACTGATTTTCATCCTGATGGCAGGATTGGAAGTACCTGTTTAAATGCTCATATGAGAACTTATGGGCCTAAACCGCTGGTTTGCTCCTGTGTAACAGACTGATTAAAGGAAAAAAGTAGTTCACCTCTTGGTATTCCATGGATAAGTTTGCTTCATAAGAGGCATGGGGAGGTGTAAACCCTAAAACCACCCCCAAAATAACACAAGAGAGAGTGTGTAAGGCTCTGGAATCAGGAGCAGTGAGGTATGAACCAAATCAGCCTGTCTGAGGATGGGATTTTTTTTCTAATTAAAAAGTGAAATAGTTATAATGTATCTCTAATTCAAACGGTAACATGGACAGCTGGATTGAGTGCGCCCTCAGCAAGTTTGCCCATGACACCAAGCTGTGTGGTTCAGTTGGTATGCTGGAGGGAAGGAATGCCATCCAGGGGGACCTTGATATGCTTGTGAGGTGGGCTGATGCCAACCTGATGAAGTTTAACCATGACAAGTGCAAGGTCCTACAC
>JAOEHY010034343.1:0-56129 GCA_025447955.1 Psilopsiagon aurifrons
AATGGGTTGCCCAGGGAAGTTGTGAATGTTCCATTGCTGGTGGTGTTCAAGGCCAGGTTGGACATAGCCTTGGGTGACATGTTTTAGTGGAACGTGTCTCTGCCCATGGCAGGGGAGTTGGAAGTGATGATCTTAAGGTCCTTTCCAACCCTAACTATTCTATGTTTCTATGATTCTATGATTCTAATTGCTAGATTTAAGGAAAATCTGACCTCAGGTGGCTGAACAAAGAAGTGCCAAGACCTATGTTGAAACCCACAGATGTAACCCTTAAAAAGTAATCCTTTAGACTTTAGGATCATGATCTCCCCAGGAGCTACTTATGGACGTGTTTCCTCCTTCTTCTTAGCCTTAGCCATCCAGGCCTTCAGACAAGATACTCCTGCCAAACCTCTGGCACCTGCAGTTAGAAACACACTAGGAGCCACAGAATGGCCTGTACTAGAGCTGTTTTCTCCCCAGACTATCATAGCTCAAAAGCATTTCTAGGGCAACAAGTGTCCACCTGGAGTTGCTGGAGATTTCTGGACATCTTCCCACCCTTTGGTGAATGCCAGCAGCTGGACACGTGTGACACTTGGACCAATGCAAGGCCTAAGTATAGCCTTCAAGTCCGTGTATAAGAAGGTGAAGGATAGCCACAGCCACCCTGTATCCAAGAGAAAGACTTGTTTCTGCTAGGAGGAATGTCATGTCCAGAGATGTGAACATTCGGTCTCATCACCTCTCAGGTAAGCCAGCCCGTCAGCACGGGAATGACACAGCCATGCCTATGGCTTGCGGTAGCCCTTCAGTGGCAGCCAGCACCTCTGTGCTCCTGGACCCACAGAAGCTCTGGAGATGTCAGATGATTGCTGCCACACATGAACAATGTCGTTGTAGCAGAGCTGGGTTAGGGGTATGTGTTTTAGTGAACATGGAGTTTTCCTACCTAGTGGTAAGTTTCTTTGCTTGTTTCTGAGTTGGCTGTGGATTGTGGCTGGCCAATGGTTCTGTTTGTTTCCCTATATTGGTTTGTTTTTATTAATGGACAAGGGTTGTGTCCTGCATGTGGTTGGCCTGCTGCTGCTGAGCCCTGCTCAGGCTCTGTCCTTCACTGCTGGCTTGGTCACATCTTGCCAGCCCATCATCTCCTGGGTCTATCTTTCCCTATATGTTGTCTCTGCATTGCCATGGTTCAGTCCTGCCTTTCACCTTCTTACTGATGCTTTCTCTCCCTCTGTCTCTAGTCAATCAGTGTTTTTCAAACCACTCCTGGCCCAGGAGATCCACAAATCAGAGATTCATAGAATGGCTTGGGTTGGAAGGGACAAAGATCTCTCTCCTACAGGGGACCTACTGCCTTTGTGAGTCTATGCAGGAGCTGCTGTGACATGGGGGCTGCACAGCTGCCTGTAGCACCATCACTACTAAAGAGATTGCTGAGGGAAAGCAGAGCAAAAAGATGCCCAAAATAATTCTGTGACCTGCCAGACTTGGCCTCACTGACACATTGTCACTGACAGGTCTAGCTAGTTTCACCTCAAAATTGTTCTATCTGATCTAAAGTGAATGTGTCTCAGCAGGTGGATCTGCAAAGCCTTGTGAAAACCACAATGCCCCCATGACACTTCTGCCTGTGAAAGAATGCTATTTTTACAGAGCAGTTAAAGAAGGTCTTTACAAGCGCTCTGAACTCAGACACCAGTTTCCTCCTTTTCCATTTACCATGAAACGAAATTTGATTTCTTTGTTCCTTCTTGTTCTATGTTTTGTTCTCAGTTGGAGAACTACTGTTTTCCTTTTTTACTGCCTAGGTCACCTCCTAAAGCTAGCTAGCTCACATAGTGGCAGGGGTTTCATCTCAAGATCTTAGTTATACCAGCAAAAAATGTGATGCTCAAAGATTCTTCTTTGCACCTACGTGTTTCTGACATCTCTGTAAGCCTACTCATAAATGCAAAGTCTCCTGTAGTACCTTATCTGAATCCTCAGCTGCAATCTCTTCCAGCTATTAGTACATCTATCTCAGTGAGCGTCTCGTTCTTCATTGGTACTCTTAGAGTCTACCCTGGAAGACATTAATGTAAAAACCCAGCTATCAGAGTGTTTCTTTAGGAATACCAAAATCATATGTTGTTTCTGATAGAACCTCTTCTGAATTTCTCATCCTCTCAGACCTTTCCACTCCAGTCAGCCTCTGCTTGACTGTGCAGTGATACAACCCACTTCATTTTCCACTTCAGTTTTAATACTGAACCTTTGGTGTTTATGGACTCCAGATCCAGAGCAGGATATTTGTTTCTTGTAGAATGTTTTTGTCACATGCTCTGCTCCACCAACACCAGCAGCCAGGTCTGAACCTTAGTTGTGTTTGGTAGTATCTAGCTGCACTAAATACCCTGCTTTAAAAATAGCCTTGATTCATGAAGGCAGATGAGATCAAAGCAGCTGTAGTCTGAGACAGACTCTGCCAAGTCTGATGTGCTCTACAGAAGATAGTTGTAAAGATGATGGGATTTCTGTCAGTATGGTAGGATCCTTGACCACCTCCTCCTCCTCCAGTGCTCTTGTAGGTCCAGTAGAAGAGGAAGGGCTAAGTCAAAATAGCATTCCTCTAGGGGTTCAGTTTAAAGCCGTGATTTTCACCCAAAGAGGCACATCTCACTCAGGAGGCAATAACATGTGACAGAAAGATGTGAGAAGGTGTGTTGTCTGCTAAACCCTGCCAGACCTGTCCTCAATCCATGCATGAGACATGCACAGCATTCCTGGAGCCAGCAGCAGTCAGGACAGCAGCTTTTGGACAGGCAGTTGAGTCTATGCAGAGATAGAAAAGGGTCAAAGGAGATAAAACAAATGCCAGTGGGACTACACTGAACTGCTCATTGCTAATTTTATCCTATGGCATGTTGAAAGCACATTAGGTTTGCACTGAGGATCAAGAAAAAGTAAAGAAAACCTGAGCTTGTGCTGAACTCAGGCCAGATGCGCAGGCACTAAGTCAGAAAGCAGACACAGAAACTCGTCTTCATGCTGTCTGGCACAGCAGTTACTGCAGCTGCCACTCCAGCCACATTCTTGCTGCACTGGGGGCAACAACTGCTAATGTGAGCAGTGGCATGACCCTCTTTGTAACTGCAGCAATACTGCTCTCCACTTCCCCACTCCCAGCTTTTCTGGTTTGAAAACCACTGGCTTACATGCACTTTTGTAGCCTCTTGTATACAAAAATAAAGGAACCTGGCTGGCACAGCAAAAACATTCTGTACAGAGCAGTGAACTTTACATTTCTGTTCCAAAGTGGGACTGAGCTGAGGGCAGCCTGAGATAGATGAAACGCTGCCTTCAGGCACTTCTAGTTTGACGGCAATGCTGTTTATGTGATCATGATGATGCTAGAAGATCAGTGTCTCCCAAAGAGACATGGGAAATGCTGAGCTTGAAAGAGCTGTCTGAGGTTTCAGGCAGAAAGCTGTACAGAGTGGGTGCTCAGTTCAGACTGAGTATTTGTTTAAAAGTAGTGTCCTGTGTGCAGAACTGTGGAAGAGTCCTCAGAAGAAAATTAGCCTTGCGCATTGAGTGCTAAAGAACAGAACTAGTGTGTTGTTTTTTTTCTAACTCCCCTTGCCCCTGCCTGTATGAGGTTGCTGGAAGTTAAGAAGCTGCTGGTTTAAGGGCAGAAGCCGATATAAATGGGGTTATGGGAAAAGGGGGTTAAAATCAAGCCTAGATGCTCCTTGGTCTTTGCCAGAGTAGCAAACTTTATGTTAAAAATTCCAGAGAAGTCAGTAGCCATAATCTGTAGTGCAACACAAACTCAATCTATTGCAACACAAACTCAAACAAATGGGGAAGGTAACAAGGAAAATAAAACCAACCAAGACCGTATGAAAAACTAAATTGAGGAAATAATTCAGTTTGATCAAGCCAACTGGTCAGCCTGGCTGTTCACCCTTTGCTAAATCTTGTTTGGCATAGGATCTCTGATCTCAGAATGTCTCAAAGCAAAAGCAGGCTTCTTTAAAGTCTCGAAGGAAGGAACCCAATCTAATTCATTTTGGCCACCTTCTAGTGTGGTATGATTGCTGTTACCAGCCTGTGACTTTACGACAAGACTTGTGGCCTCCTTAAAGCTGCAGCTACTACATGGAATAACAGCTATACTAAATGCATAGAAGTATCAGCTTTCATTTAAAAGCAAGGTCTTTGGATTACAGAGGAGACCATCAAGCATAGTCTCAGTATTTTGAAGTCTCAGAGGAACAAGTTGGCTCCCAAAACATTTGACAAAAAAGAATAATCTTAGGTTAGACTCCACATTTCAGAGTGCCAAAGATCAGCAGTGGTGTGTAAATAAAAGACTGAGAAAAAGAAGAAATGTAGTGTATCCAATTAGTCCCTATAGATCAGCAGGTAAACAAAATAGTAAAATATCTGTCTTGCTTTCCAGCAGAGTAAGGATGAGAGGAAAGGCTGGTTGTGAATTCTCCTTATGGTCTACCAAAGGAAGCCCAGCATTCCTGTTTCTAACATAGCATGTCTCATGCTTTGCAAGGATGGTTAAATATGACCTAACAGCCACCTGTATCCTGCCAAAATCCTTCAGTCCTAATTATCATCTGTCCCTAACCGGAACTAAAATTGGTTTCTAAGAGAGAAACAGGTTTTTTGTAGGAAAGAGAATTCATAAGGAAAACAGGTAGCAAAGATTTCATCAACTGCAATGAACTCTAATTAATGCAGACCCAACAACACTTTATGTCTGTTTGTATCAATCACAGGAGATTTAGACTATGGTGAAACATCAACAGAGCCTGCATTTCTGAAGCACAAAAGCACAGCACAGAGAAGTAGTAATCAAGCAGAACAAAGCAGAATAGTGCATAGTAGAAATAATACCTTGCCTCAGGGACAGAAATCACTTACCTGTTTTTAATCTGGCTTTTGCAGAGGAGTCGATGAAGGGCTCCAACTCGTGCTGTACCCACAGGCTGCTCTGTAAACACTGCAGGAAGTTACTAATGATACCGTGAACAGTCATAAGTGGTGTGAGCTGAAGGAAAGTAGTCTGCTGATGACTTCATCAGGCTCTCAAAGTGTGTCACTTGTAGTTAGGTGCACAGTTATAGATAGGGGGGTGATTGGAATACCCCAGCCTTGAAAATCTTAGTCCTGCCATCATTTGAGAAAGTGACTGTAAAAAGACATCTATGGTAAGGAATATCTTTGGAGAAGATCTGCGCCTGAAAATATACCAAAAGAGTGAAAAGAGGCAGAAGAAATTATTTTCTAGTTACTTGAAGTGAAAGATAGCAAGAAAGGTGAAAAACCAAATGGTCAGAATAGGAAAATGTGGAATTATCAGGAAAACAGAAGGAAGAAATACATTATGATGGTGGCTCTGTGTGTAAATTTAGACCAGTCACTGAGATGTTACTACCAAGCAGAGCATGCAGGGTACCAGAGTTTATTCAACATTTCTGCAAAGTCAAAGCTTTCAAGAAGTCTCTGAAACAGCCTGTTCTCATGCTGTCCCCTGTATTGCTTTCATATATGAAACAACACCGTGCTCCTGCACAGTGGGCTTAAGCAGGCTTATGTGGCTGCTGCTTTTCACAAGCCAGTGGCTCAGCAACCACAGCTGCATTTTAGGAGGTGGCCCATGAGAAGGGCAATGCTTCCTGCCCTCCTCTGCCAAACCGGATAACACAGCCTGGCTGAGGGGATTTTGGGCTGTTGCTGTTTGACTTCAGCTTCCATTTAATCTATCTTTCTTGCTGTGCCAGCAGAAGTGGGAGACATGCATAGGTATGCTTGGGCTATTTGCTGGGCCTGTGTAGCCTTGGCACGATGAGCTGCTGTGGCTGGCTGATGGAGGAAGCTGAGGGTGACCAGTGCAGTCAGAAGATTAGCTAAGAGAAAAGAAAGCCTTAACAAGGGAAGTGATTCCTTTCAAATTCTGTCACTTGTGGCAGCAGTGAGAAAATGTAGGTTCAGCTCTTGTAGCTGCCAGACTCCATTTGTGACCAGAAGTTTCAGCTCTTGGACTCCTATTCCAGGTGTACTCCTTCATCACTTGCTAATGTGCCCTGGAGGGACAGGAGACCAATGAACTTGTGCTGCTAGGCCCTGTCAAGAACAGAATGCCCTCCTTAGATGCTTTTTTGTTCTTTGTACAGTGGAGATAATACCTGTTCTGGGTGCTACACATATACTCATTTGAATATGTATGGAATGGCTAAGTATTTAAATGGATGAAGAACAGTATTAAAGCCCAACAGAAGGGGGTGGTGATATGAAGGAAAGACCATTCTGGTGCCAGTCATGCTAGAAAAGGCTGAAAATGCTAAAGAAGATTAGACAGTGGTTTGAGCAGCTTTGAGAAGAGTTCATTTGCAGAAGCTTCTTAATGGCAAAGAGCACTAATATGAAGGAGCCTGTGAGCTTTAGCAAGTGCCTTAGCTCAGGCTTTAGGCAAAGGAGGAAGAGGGTCCCAATGTTATATTGCCAGCCTAGACCTTGTTTGTGAGACCTGTTCCATGTGTCATTGCAGATGCAATGTATGACTCTGTGAAAGTCAGTTATGAACATATTTAGTAAGTTTTCAGGCAACTTCTTGGTCGACTTCTAGTAATTCCACCTCTGGTGAGGTGCTTGCAGCACCCGTGAGGGTCTGTCAGTGCTTGCAGATTGCTGGGGGCTGAGGTAGAGCAGGGAGGAACTGGGTGGCAGTCTAAGGCAAGCAGATGTTATCAAATTTACTTTGTTAACTGTATTGAAAGTGAAACATTTCTTTTGTAAAATTAAATGCTTAGTGTGTACTTTCATTCTGGGGTGAAAAAGTCACTTTGGTTCAGTTCTGCTGGAGAGGATTTCTGGGGAAGAGTGTTTCTGTGAAGAGAAAATATTCTCAGAGCCATAAGGAACTGGGGAAGAAGAGCCTGGAGGCAGCTTAGTAGCCATCATTTGTGGAGAAGAACAGGTAAACTGTCTGTAGGAGCTCAGCCTGGCTGGACATAGTGCTGGACCCAGTCTGTGCACTGCTCCAAACTCATGATTTCATCATTATCCACCTCTGCATCAATATAAAACTAAAAGGAAACTAAAAAAGTGTGGGAATAATGTTTCTGAGATGGATAGGACTTATTTCCCTGTGTAGATGGCCTGTCTTCATTCAGAGATGTGGGACAGAAAAGTGGAGAGTGCTGTCCATCCTGTAGAACTGGAGTTTTCATAAAGACCAGTGGGCTCCTCTGTGGTATTTCTAATGTACCAGATCACAATTCCCATTTGGGTGTAGTCAGTTGTACAGTGAAATACCTGCCAGATGATGCTCTCTGTGATGCTTACTTGCTCACACTCTTATAGGGTTTAGGATATTCAGAGACACATATGTATTTGGCAACTAGATTTTATGATGAAATATTGAAAATTGTGTGGTCCTCCGTAGAGAAATGGAAGACAACACATCTCTGTGCCCTTGAATCTTCCAGAGAGACCTGAAAACATTACTATTTAGAGTCACTGCTGCTTCACGCTTCTCTCAGTAATACGGCCCCAATCAGCATCACCCGCAGTCATTGCCCTAACAAGCTGAAGACTGATGCCAAGATTTCACATTGGAAGATGCTTTCAAAAACTTTTGACAAGATCTTCTGTGACTGGAGATGAAAACAGAGTTAGCGCTTCCATGGGTGGCAAAAATAAACCAAACATTTCAAGTAAGTTTAGTCTGCATTCAGTACAGATAATACAAGCAGTACAGCAATATAAATTTTGGCCTGAGTTGTATTGCACTGATGTCATGTCCAGGGAGAAAAAAAGATCAGATAAAGAGCCATTTATAGCAGAAGGCAGAAACCCTCTGGCCTCTGTCTAAATCCAACTGAAGTAAATGGAAATGTTTCTTTGAGCATCCATGAGTTTAGATTGGGTAATTTTGAGCGTTTTTCCTTCTACTTTTTAACTGCTGGGTTCTGTTTAGATTGTCGCCTTCATTGTGGCACATTCAAGCAAGGTAAGCTGCATATGAGATGTATTCTCTGCACTCTTTATCATTTTCCTACTGGGGTTCAGAGAATATCCAAAGAATAGGAGAGGAAAGAGCCCAAATTTCTTTAGCTCACTGCTGCATAACACACACTTTTTGGGGAGGATTTTCACAGCACTATGAGAGAGAAAATGCTTGTGCACCACCAGCCAGTAAACAGAAATACCTGTGGAAGACTGATGGGGTCCAATGTCTTTGAAAGACTTTCAGACTGAGTTTTTCACTCCCATTTTTAATTTAAAACCTGTCAAGGGAAAAGCTGATAGGATATTTGGCATTTCTCTGCTCCACTGCACATGAAAATACCATTAATGCTGTCTTCCTCTGGTCATGACCAACAAGAACCTGTGAATGGCAGAAACCTCAGATCATCTGCCTCTTCTATGTCTATGTACAAATGAACAGTCACACTCACATAACAGCTCTGCAAAAGATTACCCAAGAAGACAATTTTTTGCACAATTGTGAGTCTTTTTTTTGTAAGCAACTAAAGCCCATTTTTCTTGGAATATTATGGGCTTTAAATTTTGCAGCATGGAAAATGAAGAAATGAAAACAGGTCCTTGAAGGTATACGTTTTGGTAAGAAAAAGCCAAATGTCTGGCTCTTCTCTTGCTACCTGTCAGCACACTGAATGGAACTGAGCTGCAGATATGTCTGGGGAATGCTGCCTGTATAGGATGCTAATGATAAAAACAAGGCAGGAAAGTGCTTAAGAGTCTGTCTAAGACAGCAGTGACCAGCAGCTAAAAAGTGTTGAGGGCTGGAGTCTGCTCAGCTCTGTGCTTTCCTGGCCAAGCACTGTACAAGTGCCCCTGCACTGGTATGATATACAACTGTGGCTAATAGAGAATCTCAGTAGCTTGTGGTTCAGACCTGGTTTAGCTGTGACTGGTTGTGATGGTGTTGATCTGGGACAGGAACAAAAACCACCCATGGTGTTTTTGCAGTTGATATCAGGATCAGTCACAGGTTAGATCCCTCAAGCCAGATAGTGTAGGATGAGCTCTGTCCTAAAACCAAAGCTCAGCTTCCTCCCAGCAACCACTTACCTGCAGAGTCTTCCCCTAAACATGCAATGTAGCTCCACCTTACCCTGGCAATCAGGCCAGCCGGGTGGCAAAACCATTTTGCTGAGCCCAGCACAGCGCTCACACAGGTTTCTGGCTTCACGTGCACATCCAGTTTACAGCACACAGTCTGCAGGGAGTGCAGAAACCTTCCTGTTCTGCTGCTGGAAATCAAATGCAGAAATGCAGCTGCTAAGATTTTTGATGCACTGGCTTTTCTACATGTGATGCATGCTGTGCTGGGCGGGATGACATAGATTCCTTCTGGCTTGTCAGGCTGCATAGATGCCTGCATCTCACATCTGTGCTATAAAGTCCTGCTTTCGATGTGCCTGTGTTTGTGAGTAGTGTGTAGAAATTAGGTCATCCTCAGTTTTCACTATTTGGTGATTTTCTGTCTGCTCAGGGGTAGAAACCTCTGAAGTCAAATATGCGATTGATCATGTCCTCTTCAGAGAAAGGTCTCTCACCCTGAAAAGTCCTATCACGTGTGACAGTCCTACCACTTCATGCACTGGGATTAACATGTGCCCTGGCAGGAACTCCCTGGCATACTGCAGCTGTTGTTCACACAGCACATCTGAGAGATCTTCGACTCTACTTGACTTCTGTGGGGCAACAGATTTGTCTTCTGTATGGTAAGAGCCTGTATGGTAAGGTGCCAGTGTGTATGCTAGGGTCTCTGGAACAAAGTGGGATACACAGCTATGTCGTATCCAACAGGCTCTATGGGAAGCCTGCTGCCAATGATACACCCACACCTGAAGCTGAGCGAGTGTGCTGCAGCCACAGTGGATTTGGCTCTGTGCTTCCAACTGCATCTCTGCACATGCACAGACCCTAAACATCCCAGCCCATCCACGTCTTTCTTTTGTTCCGCCCGAACAGTCAGAACAAAAGGCAACTGAAAATTGTGAAGAGTTGGATGACAGATGCCAGTCAATGCCTGGCCACCCCAGCTGCCACTCCACACCCCTGGAACCTCTCTGGCACTTGCACCACACTTGCCTCAGTCACAGCCTTTTAACAGATAGGTCTGGCTTTCTTTTTATAAATACCCCTCCTTATACTAGGAAACTGACACTCACAGGGTTACAGAGGTTACAGTTGTTAGTGTGTGGTGGAAGAAAAGGTGTGGTTCGAAGAATACCCATTTCTGGTTTTTTTTGACAACCTCAAAAGTAGCAGCAGTGCTGGGCCACCACCTAAACTCAGTTTAACCTTAGCAAGCTCATAAGAAAGAACCAACTGCACATCTATAGCATGCTCTACGCTCCTGAGCAACAAGATTTGTCCTATGGTGCAAACATACAGGAATTTAAGCTGGTTTTGCACCTTCTACACACAGCGCTGTAATTTCAAGCCTCACGTCATTTTTAACTGGGGAGGCTTCTGTGAGAGAGCCAAAAACCTGATGAAATTCAGTATTTCATACACATTAAGGGGAAGATTTACTGAGGAGGCATCACTTTTTAATATGGCTACCCAGACCTCTGTGCTACTGCATTGCTTTTTTATTTTTTGGTTATTATATCTCAGATTAATAAAAAAACTGTGTCAAACCATGGAGAAAAAGCCATTAATTTTGTCCTCTTGTTCAAAATCACCAGTAAGGTGAGTGGCTGAAGGACAGGGAATTGGCATGCGCAGAGTAAGTGCAAACAAACCTGGATTTCTGAGCAACCAAATCCCACTCAAAGACCTCTGCCATATATCCAAAATATTTTGTTACTCCTGTTTTTTTTTCCCTTAACCTCCAACAGTTTGCCCTGCAGCTATGCTTGGGCAAGCTGATGCAGCAGAGATTCAAGGGGCTCTGGTGTTTACATTGTATGAGCTCCTGCTGTAGTCAGGGAGCCTCGTTGACAGGTCTTAGCAGCAGAGACTGACAGTCTGCTTTGGAGACCTGCACCAAGTTCTTGGAGGGTGAGTGGTGCTAGGAAGCTTGTGTGCTGCTAGGGGAAACTGCTGCTGAACTGGCAGGCGCCCTAGCACATCTGCGCTGGGACTTCATTGCTGAAGGGCACCTTAGACAAACGCTGCAGACAGGAAAGCAGGAAATGTTTTGCAAAGCAGAGATAACATTGAACGTAATACTCTGTAAATGGTTTGATTTACTGATGTACATGAACAGGAGCTGCCATGTAAGCATCTCAGGAAAAGAAAATAGGTTGGAGGAAGAGGGGGAGGAAAAAGGCAATAGGGCAATAAAATAGGTAGGCATATTTTATTTGGGACAGGATGAAATGTCCTGAGTTTTCTGTGTTGTAGAGGACTGTGATCACACATGGACACTTAGGATGCAAGTTCTCTGATTGAAAACAAAATACCTGTATTTATTTAACAAGATGGGCAACTTGCATAATCTTGAGATTCTCCTGCACTGGGAATTCCCTCTTGTATGCAGCTGGAATCATCCTGGGTGTGCTAGACCTAATCTAGAGCACTGGGCCCTAAGCCACTGATCTGAACTTCAACATCTCTGTGTAATGAAGTGACTGCAAAGCAGGTGTGTGATGGTAGAGTTGTCAGCCCTGTGCTCCATTTCTCAGGTTTTCTCAAAAGTCCCTTTTGCAAAAAGGTCTCAGAGGTCTACATGACTTCACATGAGGTGAACCCCAGCTATGATATGAGCCTCAGCAAGCAAGGGAAGATGTGCCTCCTGCCAGCAGGATGTTTCCATAAGAGCATCAGGGAGAACCTCTGCACAACTAAGTTTTTGAGCCCTTGCTAGACATTTTGTGACCTACCTGAGTGTACCTCATTGGGGGAGCTGACAGAGCTGCACCAGCTCTACTTTGCAATTACTTATTTCTTCATTTTGCTCCATTTTCCTTGTGTTGATAGCCTCTACTGGGGAAACTGAGGTTCATATGTGGGTGATGATCTGGGTGATGATTCCACTCTGCAGTGGCCAAGCCATGGAACCACCTTTGCAGAGTTAGATGGTTACCCCGATACCTTTCTTGAGGCATCTTCTCTGAGTCTTGAAGGATACTGGTAGGTGTAAAAGGCCCTTTCCAGTCTCTGCTGCTGTATTGTCACAAGCAGCTTAATGTTCTGGAGAAAGGAATGTGCCTGATGAAGGCATGACATTCAGCCTTCAATTAAAGTGAAATACTTAGTTGGCACCTTTTTGCTTCACCTTTTCTCAAATAAATTCCCTGATACACTGAAAAATGAAGTATGGAGCTCCTTGAGATTGCCAGGTATGTATACACACTGAAGGGAAAAAAACCAAGCTTTTTCCCTCCAGTTTTCCATATCCTCTTACTGCATCACAAAGATGGAGCAGACAACAGAAAAATCTACTGGAAATCACCCATGAAAACACTGACTTTTGAGCTCTGGCACAATTTTCCCAGTATAAATAGATCTTCCTATAAATTGGTCTTCCTATAGACACCTGGGATTTTGGCTTGTGTTCAGGAGTTTCCATTCACTTAATGCATTTGCAGCCTCATTTTCCCAACACTATTTCCATGCCCTACTTGGTGCCAGGAATGTATTTTTTGAAGATGCATTTTTGAAGCAACCATATGAATTGGAAAGATTCTTTAACATTAAAAGACATCCCTTCCATTGTTTTTCCTCCTGGTACTAGCAGCTTCGATCATTTTGTAAGCAGAACCTACCTATGGAAAGATAAATGGTGTACCTTCACCTGGTGCTGGTGTTTAACAAGTGAGACTCTATATGGGAAGTCTGTCTGCCCTGCAGTCTTTAGCGTGTGTGAGTGATAGCTTTTCTAGAGCGAGTTTGCTGAGTGGAAGCAGGTGAACCTTGACACCCCCCAGTTCTGTGTTCTCCAGGTTACCCAGATGTAGGGTGTTTTTGAATGAAACTTCAGTGCAGGCAAACCTGCAGGCTTCAACATTTTGAGAAATGCAAATAGTTGATAATTCTCCCGCAGCTTTGGTAAAGTATGTGGCCAAATAATGGGAAGGAAACAGATACAACTCAGTTCTTGACTGATCATGTGGGCTCTTCTCATTAATCTCATTTCTGCCTTTATCTTTGTGTTCACCATTTAGAAAGACATCTGTAATGTCTACTTCCTTTAAAGATATTTTGAGATGAAGTGACAAAAACATACTGTTTGAGACTCAGGTATTGTTAAAAAATTAAATACAGATAGAGATACCTACATGTAATGAACGTGAGTGAAATGCACACAATTCTACAGAAATAAATGCCAAGACTCCTGCTGCCTTGACTAGGTGGGGGTGTTGGAACTACATGACCTCTAAGGTCCCTTCCAACCCAAACCATTGTATGAATTGATGAATCTATGACCCTATGACAGTGTATAAACTACGTACAGCCAGGCAGTCCCTTTGCTCAGGACTTCTTTAAAGACCAAGAAAGCAGCAGGCACAGTGCTGGCCATCAGCCTCCTGTTACCCACCTCAGGAGATTCACGCTTCATACATTTTGCTCCATATGCAAACAGTCACTAGTGCTCTCAGTCTGCTCCCCAGCAGTTTCTACTGAGTCCAGTTTGCAGTATTTTCTATTAGTACTGTTGCAGTTGGCACCTTGCTGTGTGGACCAGACCCCCTTTCTCATAAGTGCTGTGCAAAAGCAGAAGGAAGGGAAACCGGAGCACTGTCAGCTGCAATTTAACACTGCATCTCAATAACTGCTTGAGGGCGCTGCTCCAAGAGGCAGGGCTAGCCAGCATCTCTCTCTGCTTCTATCCAGAGGGGAAGGTGTAACTCCCATTGAAAAACAAACAATGTGATACATTTCTGCCACATTAGTGAGAAAAATTGGCCCAACCAAGGCTCTAACAAATGCCAGAGATGTCACAAAGGCGGTTGGCAGCAAATTGCTTTGTTGGCTCAGCTGCCTGCGGAACTGCAGCTTGTACCAGTCTGAAATATGTGCTTAAAATGCTTTATGAATCAAGGTCTTATTACTGGAGCAGAGCTATGGAGTTAGATCTGGCCCGCTTTAGTAAGTGGATCTCTATTAGAACAACGTTAGGCTCCCAGTAGCTGTTCGTATTAGCGCATGGCGATGCACTTTAAAAAGTGCTTTGCTTCTGTCTGCTGGCGGGTGAAACGGCAGCTGGGGATGTGTCAGGTGATTCTTTTGCTTTGAAATTTTATTAAAAAAAAATTAATTAAGAAAAAGGAGCTGGTGCATACCAGGCCTGTTTCCTTAGATAGCTTCTGAGCAGCCCAAAGGTATAAAAAACAGGATGAGGCTGGCACATTATTTATGAAAAGGACATCTGATGTTTTCTGATTGTTCTATGGTTCCCTGATAGTGGTTTGTTGTAACAACTTATGTGCCCTGGTAATCTACAATTTGGGCACTTATTCCTAGAAACAATGTTTCCTGTTAGGACACCATCTTCTATCTCCTTATTAGAGGAGATCTTACTGGAAGCACCGCTGGTAGGACAAGAAATCAATAATAACCTTGTGATGCCAAAATCCTTTTGAAGAAAGGTGGTATTTACTCTTTAAAGTCTAATGCATTAATTTGGATTGAAGAGAAGGAACCTCTTGT
Source organism: Psilopsiagon aurifrons (assembly GCA_025447955.1). NCBI lineage: Eukaryota > Metazoa > Chordata > Aves > Psittaciformes > Psittacidae > Psilopsiagon > Psilopsiagon aurifrons. Next base: position 14,623 of record JAOEHY010034343.1, read on the forward strand.
AGTTCAAAACTTTATCAAGCTCAATCACAAAATCAAATGGAAACTATATTCAAATGCAACTTACTTTATAAGGAAAATTATTACTTCATTGAATAAGAAATCATAAATAGTCTAAAATGAAAAATCAGATTCCATCTGCTCTTGGCCTTTTTTTTGTTAACCACCGGATTGCAAATAGTCCCTACTTCCATGTCTGCTACTGAATTTCAGTTCACTTTATTATAGCATAATTGAGGGGGGTTTATGGTCTAACTAAGGGGAATTTCCAGAGGGATACGAGGAGCTATTATGTGCAAAGCTGGACTCTGAGCTTTGTTTTTAAGTTTTGGTTTTGGGTGGTTGCTTTTTTTTTGAGAAGGAAAAAACCCCAAAACAACAACCGTTCCCTTTTACTGGTGCTTTTTCATCTGACTGTGTAGGTGGTATGTTGAAATAATAGTTTGATAGAGATTAAAGGAAGTATGACTGCTGTGTAACTTCTATCACGAAGGGGAATCCCAGATCTTTGAAGAGCATGCACAACTAGACATGGGTAGTGTTATTATAGGGTTCAAAAGAAAAACCAGCCCAAAGAAACCCCTTCTCCCAAAACCTCCCCTAGATTTCCAGTAAGTGTAAAAGTGGTCCAGGTCTTTGGCTAGGGAGGTTTCTGATGGCATTGATGTATGGTTGCTGAGACTGAGCTCTGCGTCTCACCCTTTTCACCCCATTGTCCTGCACTGAGTCTGAAAAGATCTCACTGGGTTAAAGCACATCCTGCAGAGATGCACAGCCTTGCTCAGGAGATGCAAGGAACTGAGACCCCACCAGCTGTGTTTGATCACTTCTCATGGTATTATCAGAGAGCACCGCTGAAAACTGTCTCCTTTCTTCCACGCACAGTGTGTCTGGACTCAGCAGAAGCCAATGCCTCATTTATGTACAGGAAATACAGCTATCTAATACATAAGAAACACCTGTTTCAACCTTCTCACCTAAAGTAAAGCAATCTTTAGTTCCTGTTATTTTTTTCCATGTAAATTCAGGGCACAAAAAAGGCATAACTCCCGGAAGCCATTCTTAGTAGAATAACAGACAAATAACATGAATCCCCCTTTCTTTTTAGCCCATATCTAACCCACAATCTGTTCCCTTCCCTTAGAAATCATGATTTTTATCATCTGTGGCCCCTAGATGCCTTCAGCTGAGTCTTCCCACGTGCCCAGTGCTGAGCAGCAAGGCACCTAATACTGGTGTGGCTAAAAAATGTGCTTAAACCATGGTCCCCCATGGAGACTCTCCCAAGAGTCTCAGCACAGCAGATCTACAATGAGGCCAGCCACCTCACACCAACAGGTCCTTCCAGAAAATTCTGCTGTGCCCGAGATTTGCTTTTATATTTTTTTTATCTTTGCTGTTATCTTTTTCACTGTTAGATGTCAATCCAGCAGCTGTAGTCCTTGACTCCCCATCTGGTGGCAGGTACCAGTCTGTCCTCGTCAGTTCCTAAGAGCATCTTGGTTGCTTTGGAGAAAAGATATGATAAAGAGAGGAGGGGTGGAAGAGGGTGAGGTCTGTACTCCCACAGAAAGCAGGATGAGTATATGGAAAATACAGTTACATCACAGAAGGAAAGCAATTGGGGAACTGGGCTGGCCATGGGGAACTTGGCTCTCAGCAGGAAGTCCCAGTACCCAGTGCCTGGGCTATTTTTGTCTTTTAACTGACAGCTATAGTGGGTCAAACAGAAAATCCTGACACGGGGCTCAACCCACAACTGCTGCCATGCACCTTGCCACAGGTCATGCTCAAGGCCACACCAGAGCTGGCAATGCCAAAAAGCTGCTGTGATAGCTAGGAACTCACCAAAATGGTTTGTTCATGCAATTATCCTGCACACGGTCACAGGAGACTGAGGAGTGATTTAACATGATGAATAACAGCAAAAGCAAGTAAAAGACCAAAGAGCAGAGCAAGTCCTGAACTTCACACAGGATGGTATTCTTCCTGGTCTTTACAGGTTGCTGTTGCAGATAGTTCCCAGTTTCCTTTTCTGAGATTGCTCTGAAGAATGCACACATGGGTAGTGTGTGGACAACATAAGACGACAAGAGTGGCTTTACTGGGGGATCAAAGATCTATCTAGATCAAGATCCAGTCTCCCACAGTGGCTAAAAACAGTGCCTGTGGAAAAGAAGTGTAACAGAGGCAATACACAGTATTCTCTTCCCAAAACCTCTCCCTGACTCCCTGAGTCAGCAAGTCAGCAACTATTTCAGCATTGATCTTTCTACTGCTATGCAAGAATATGCAAAGATAAAATGATTTCCCTGCTTCTCTGCCTACATGTTGCACCATATACACACTCACAGTTGCTGTATTTCCTTAAGTTATAGTGCTGTACTTGGAGCCCATGCTGCAGTCATTCATTTGTATTTGAAATCTCTCACTTCTCCAGCTCTCACATCAGTTACAGGATAACTTCTAGTGCTCTACAGGACATGTTTTTGTTTCCTGGAACAGCATCCAATGCCTTGGAAAACTCTGAATCCATTATGCCTGGTCCAGACATGGTGGAAAGGTGGCCACAAAAGCTGGAACTCAGTTTGGCAAATAAATCATGTTGTTCTTTGAGAGATACCTATTGGCATTTCCTATACTCCCACCCTTAGGTCACAGGGTTTGCATCTGTGATTTGTATTTAACTGCATTTACCCAGTTCATCCTCTTTATACTTTTGGAGTACTGATACACTATCAACACTTCTTCAAATGGGAGCATGAGAGACATTCTGCAATCTATTTCAGGAATGCTAATTAGCTAATCTTAAATATTTTCCCTGCTAGAACTTTATCATCCACTTGATATTACTGAGCAAAAACATCCGTCAGCAGCCCCATGTTATACATGTACACAGTCTGACTTCTTCCTGAATGCAGCCAAATAGTTAAGTACTCTCTTTTTTCACATTACTATTAATTTTACTATCAAGTGATATTCCTGCACTACCGTTAAGCTACTTTTGTTCTTAGTAATTGTTAGAATACTTTCTTTGCTCTGTTCTAAAGCATTTCCAGGTGGTTCTAATTTCACTTACTCATTTCTCATACTTAGTTACTTCTATCTTTTAGTAATTGTCAGCCATGTCCCTTTTCACATTTGTGATAGATTTGATTTTCTATTCCACATTGTTTACTTCACTTTTTCACTGAACCAGGATGAGATTTTTGGCATGATGTGTTTGAGCCCTTGACTTGAAAATCCTGACTTTTTGACCACCTGATAAACCTGATAATTTCACCAAAGGACTGAACTTTCATTCAGACTCTTCTACTCATATTTTTTCTACCAATGAATCTGAATAGTAACTTTCCTCAAGTTAGAGAACTTACCTTTATAATGCTGAGTGCTTAGGGCAGTCTATGCCACAAACAATCAGGTCACAATCATGATTGCTGGTTTTCAGAGAGTAACCAATAATGAGTTCACCATGCCTTGTTATAACGAATGATCTCACCTTGGGTGTAGTACCTGATAGGTTAGAGAAGTCACCTGGATCACGTGAATGCTATTTTTCTATTGGCTGCATACATTGTTAGCGTATGTCTCCTACTTTGAAGTTCTCCATGCATACAGAACTTTTCTTTCCACAGATTGGATCAGGGTTTAATGAATAACGAATTTAAGAAACATTTTTTATTTTATTTTTTTTTTTTTACTTTCTGACTTTGATGGTCTGTAGGAGATCATTCTGCAGATATTCTCTCTCTTTTACTCATCATCTTGTAAATCTGACTTAGCAACTCACAGGCTCATAGTGATGATGCAGAAACCCACCCCCAGTCAGCCCTTCATAATCACCAGTTTCACTGCAGTAATCAGAAAAGTTATCTCACCATGCTTCCGTGGCATCAGTTATGTCAGATTCCTTCACGTGTAACATAGCTCCTTGTTCTCATTTGTTACTGACCTTTTTAACACCAATATAAATGACTACAGGTTACCGTTTTTTCTTGTTCAGTCTCGTCAAGTTGCTGTTTGCATGCACAGCTGTGTGGGAAACACTTTCTCAGCATGGTCATTAGTGTTGCTGGTCTATCCAGACCTGTATGGCCCCCTCTAAAACTGAGGAACCTACATGTGACAGTAACTTTTTTTCTGTTTCTGATGTTACTCCTCTTCCTCAAGAACAGGAGACAAGCAAAAGCAAAGCTGGTTCCCTCATTCCCATTGTGCTGGTGGTGTACAGCATATTCTCAAGTTGTTCTGTTTTGCCTTGGTACATCAGAATATCAGTCATACAAATCTTTTCTTGTGTTAAGGCTGTTACTTCATGACAGCTCTGGCTGGAGGAGAACAAAGAGACCTGAATTCTTGTGAGAAAATATTCAGTTTTAAGAGGTTTCAGTATCAATGTTGCTGATCTGTCAACATTCACACAAACATCGACAAGTTTAAACTGACTTTAAATCTCTCATGGGTCACATCACTGTTACAGTAATAAAAGATGAAATGTCATCTGTAGATTCTAGGTCAAGGGCAGGTGCTTGTGAGACAAGCTGTTGGGGTGGGATTGACTTTCAAGGAGGAGGAAAGGAAGAGGGTGTGAGAGAGTAACAGCAAGTGAATGTGTATTCAAGAAAGTGAGAAACATCGAGAGCCAGACAGCCACCCACTTTGAGAGCTGCTGCAAGCTGCTGCAGGCAGCACTGTGCTGCAGCACAGCGCCCAGCAGCGCAGTCCCAGCTTCTGTCTCCTAGCTCCACCCATAGCAAGGTGGGCAAATCCACCCAAAACCTGTCCAGGTAGAGGAGGTTACCTTGCTCCCAGTTGCAGAGCTTAGAATGAGCTGGAGGGACATAATGGAAATCTTGAGCCAGATGAAGGCACCTTCTGCTTAAAGGCATAGGGCTGCCAAAGCAGATAGATGCTGAGGTCCCATGACTCACAGTATGGATGCTGCATTAGGTAGTGTAGTGGGCTGGAGGAAGCCTCCTGAGAGCAGTAAGGAGTCTAAAGTTGGGAAAGAGTTGTCATTTTGCCAAGTCTAGAAAGTCAGGACAAGACTTAAAGGTATTACAGTAACAGTAGGCACAAAAAAGAAAGACAGGAAGAGTGGGATGATGCAGAGAGGGCAAGGGGGTTTTCTGTAGCAGTGGCATTTTGGATGGGAAGTCAGGGGAGAGGACTTTATGCTACTGAAGGTGGGGATGGTGGGAAAGATGTGGGCAGATTTTACTATGAGCAAGATGAGAAAAGCCCCAGAGTTTGGTGGTGCTATAAATAAAGACAGAAGTTACTGAATTTGAATGCAGGGAGAGAATAAGACTGAAGAAGAAAAGAAGAGTGAATTTGGCATGGAGGTGGAGGAGGGAGTTAGCAGGAATGGGAATGGATCTGAAAGAGTTGTTTATTGTAGGAATCTCAGTCTTTGAGCTAGTGGTGGGACGCATCAGTCAGAATTCACAGTGACAGAGTTCAGACTAACAACACAGATAAAAATAGTCTTCCCAGAAAAATGGTTGCTGTGATAAAGAATAGGGGCAAGTTTGCCAGGGAGGGGCTGGAAACGGTGGTGACACCTTCACTAGCAAGGGCTGGAGAGATAACTTGTGGGGCAGACACCAAGGGATGAAAGTCCAGCTCCTGCAGCATACAGGGCTGAAGGTTCATCATGAAAGGTCTGGATGAAGGCAGTTGAACTCACTGCCAGCTTTGTTAGTTTCTCCTTGGAGATGACAGTGTTGGGGAGGAGCTCAGGAGGAGAGATGGGCGGATGAGTAGGCAGCATCAGTTGTCCTGAGAGGTGAAGCACAAAGCGACTAGTTTTCTGAAATAAGACATGGCCACTAGGGAGCTGAGAACAACTGCCCAAAGTGGGGAAAGAGACTGGGGAGCTACTCCAGGCATTTAAGGAAGGGAACCCAGGAGTTTCCCTCCAGGAGAGAGCCAGGGGGAACCTAGTGATGGCCAGGGGCATTGCAGTGTTTTCTGTCTGGCTGATGGCACCGCGGCGCCTTCCCCTGCCTGACTCAGGAAATTTCCCGAGGCTGTGACGAAAGTCCCCTCTCTGCATGCATCAAAACTGTTTCGTGGTGGCTTTTTGGGGGGTGCTAAAGTGCAAATAAAGCTTTTTAGCTCTTCTCAGACTGTCTGTCTACCCGGAAACAGTCACTTGGAAAGCACACGTTAGGGGGAAAGTGCCTGTCTGTCCCCAGGCGGGACCTCCTGGGTGGTTGGAGGTGCAGAATCCTAACTGCTACAGCCTGTCACTACCTGGCCATCTCACCAGGGTCACTGCTCCAGATCTGAAAGACTGCATGAGAGATGTTCTGAATACAGCACTTTGTTTGACAGGAAACATAACTTCTAATTCTTAAAAGTAAAAAAAATAATGTTTACTTCCTAAAAGTAAAACTTTTACTTCTTTACTGCTTTGCTACTTCACTTCTTTACTGCTAGTGGACAATGACCACAGCCCCCCTCAGATACAGGTGCTTTCTTTCCTCATGGGAATGTATTTGGTTCCATGTGTCCAAAGGACAGAGCCTGGACCCCCACCGTTGGAGGAGCATGACTACCCAGGAAGCCCCTGGGGAGGAAGCCTCACCCTGCGCTAGGAGCAGCTCAGCTGAGCTGCCTGCTGCCGACACCAAGCTGCTTTTAATTTTCTACTTGGCTGTTTACTGAAGAGACCCTGCAGCGGTGGTGAGGAGCCCGTGCATGATCTCAGTGTGAGAGCACTTTCATGGCATTCATTTACGTGTTGCCTGTGTTGTGTTGGGATGGCTGCCTCGATAAATATCCTCAAATGCCTGCTGCTAGTGCAGAGATCTTGTTCTTGCATGACTGAAGGGAGCTCTCACACTTTCATGCTGAGGACTCAGAGGTGGCACAATTTAGTCATCTGGAGGGAACATTTCAAAGCAGTCAGGGATAGCTTCTTTTTTTTTCTCCTGGGTCACTCATTGTAAAACTATTTGAGTTACTCAGGAATAGGGACAATTATCAAAGACTTTAAAAGAGGCAAATTCAGACATGCCTTGGCTGCGCAGGCTGCATATCCAACCTCTTTGCTTGCAGAAGGAATGTAGCTGTTTCCATGTTGAAAAAATAACGTGACTAAGATATAGTGCTATTTGAATAATAACGCAACCCGGTCTGGGCCCCACTGAGTGTTAAAGCAAGACTCAGCTTGTAACATGTGGCTTCGAAGTACCTTGTACTTCTAACTGATAGGTGATTTTTTGTCTGAACCTTTCATACCAGAGCAATTCAGGAATGGCCCAGGCTGACTCCTGTAGAGTTCTGGTTCAGCAGAATGGACATCATCCTCAGGGCATGGGGCACGACTCTGTTCTCACTGAGTTGTCAGCCTGTCCCCCTGCTCCACTCTGCACAGCTAGAGCTCTTGGCAATGCCTGGCTGTATGACCTTAGTCTTGGTAATTGCTCAGTCTTGGCAGGGAAAACGTCTGAGACACTGTGGGTGCAATTAGCAAAGCCAGGAAGGCTCCTGTTAGCATTAGAGGACAAAAGTGAGATACAGAGAAAGGTTCTGTGCGCCTTTGTGGCTGTCACTTGACATAATGATGAAAAAACATTGGAAAGAGAAGTGCCAGCATTTGGACTTTGAGGCCATTTGTTGTTCTCCCCAGCTGCATTGAAAATGATGGTTAACACTCAGATTCACTGCTTGGGACATTCGCCTTTTTTTATTAGCCTTTGGAGAATAACAGAGCACTCTGGACAGAAACTTAAAAAACCCCACAAAGTCAAGAATTATTCTGGGAGGCCACTTTCAGCTTCCATTAAAAGGTTTTCAGACAGATGTTCAGCATCCCTGGAGAACAGTAGCTTCATCTGAGTGACTGATACTAGTCCTATGCAAAATTTGGACTGGTGGGGACTCCTCCAATGTAGGAGACTGTTCCCCTGGCCCATCACAAGCTTAAAATCACAACCATGGATCATATTCCCGTGTTTTTCCTTGTTTTTTTCTATACAGAACTGATAGGTGGTCGTGTCCCATGCAAGATTTTATAGAGACTTTGTTTTCCCCAACTCAGTCAATATGTTTTTCCTAAACCACCAGCACTACCACCACCACAAATTAACAAATAAATACATAATCCTAAGTCCCAAAACCAAATCAATTATTCAGGGTGCTTCCTGGGTATAATACCTCTGGAGAAGCAATGTTTAGGAGGCTGTGGATCAGCTATTTTGCAGTGTCATGAAAATTTCATGCTCACTTGGCAAGGAAGTTCGTGAGTCAGGAGAATGAGCTCTTATGCCATCTCCCTGACCTGGATACAAACATAGACAGTTTCAGATTACTGCTGTGGGTGTACAGTTCAGAGAGGCAGAGACCCGAGTGTGTTCAGGCCTTCAACATCCAAGGAGACTGAGGTTCAGATATACAACATTCCTAGGGGTTTTATGAAAAATTCAGTCTTGATGCCCCTATAATATAGCAGGATCTTATAATATAGCTTCATTCTTGGTTTCTAAATGCAAAAGTTCAAGTCATGCACGGAGCATCCACCTGAAAGTAACCTTATTGCTCTGTTGTAACTAACTCCTCCTGCTCCTGGCCATTCTTTTTAGAGCTGACAGGACTGTCCCATGACTGTGCATGTTCCATCTGGTCTGTGTAGTGTGGCTGGAGGTGGAAATGAGTGGAAAGAGAAAATGTGTCTACTAGTTGTTAAAGTTTTGAAGCTTAAAAAAAAGCCAAGGGAGGGGAAAACAAGGGAAAAGAAATAAGAAAAAACAACAGCAGGTGCAGTAGGCCGGTTTAGTCTCAGCAGAACCAACTAATGCAAAGTGTAAATCTGGCTATTTGAATTGCAGCGCTGCCTGTGCTCCTGACCATCACACTCACACGCTCCCCTGAAAGGCGTCAGGACCAGCTCATTCACCTCACAATCCTTTTGTGCTTCCCTGCCCTACTCCTGCCAGCCCACGGATGCTCCAGTCTTTAGCTGAAGGACTCGTACCAGCTTTCACCAGACGATGTCATACTAATCCCGCAGATGCTTTGTAGCTGGACGCTTAGCTCTCAGCCGCAGACACTGCAGTGGAAGATGCCTTTCCTCCTGCTGCATTAATGCTTTGTCAAGCTCTCCTTTTTGTACCAATCACGCGGTACCGAAAGGACCATTAAGGCTTTAAAATTTAATGAGCTCTAATAAAATCTCTCCCTGTGATACACAGCCTAAGCAAAGGCTGTGCTGCAGGAAGGTCATAGTTGTGTATGCCTTTGTATCTTTCCCTCTTCTCTAACTATATTTTCTCAATCACTTAAATAGCATTTCTGCACCTTTATGTTGGGGAGTTATTGCAGATACACTCCATAAAGGTACGTAGCTAACTAGTTTCCACTTTGAGCCTAACTGCACACAGGGACATCTGCCCCATCTAACTGCAGTGCTTACATTTCTGAGATGCTGATATATGCAAACCTGCCTAAATCTTGGCTTGGCTTGAAATGATCATGCCTGAATCCTGCTTGATGACTTCCCAGCCCATGGAAACAATCGGGAAGTCCATCCTGTCTCCTGATTGACTGAGAGTTCATCCTCTGAATTTACAGGGCACAAGAAGCTCTGTAAACAGCTATATCCCTTAAGCTTACCTAGAGTGCCAGTAATCTGCACTGAAAACAGATGCCACTGGTTTAAGCCCCCTCCCAGGCTGCTGGAAATGTCTGACTGAATGTCTATTTGCTATGGTTTACACAGAAGCTCCCATATCCTGAAAAAGTGCTGTGAGCATCCAACTGACAGATCCTCTGGGGTTTGGTCTCAAAGTCTCCTGCAGAAGCTGTTCCATATTGTATAAATAATTAAACATTCACTGGACCAAGAGAAGAAGTAGAAGATGGACTCTCCAGCCCTAAAGTCAGGACACTTGTGTGTGATGTGGGAAAATCACATTATAGGTTTCTGCTCCAGTGAACAGCTAACTAGAAGAACAAAGTGGACCAGCTCCAACAGGAGAGGCTGAGACCCCCCCTTCCCAAAGACCACCCAGGGCCTGCTCATCTGTGCATTTCCTTGAAACAGAGGAGAAAGAAAAGAGCCACCTGCAAAACCTGCAAGCATCTGAACTGCTGATAGAAGAGCAGAGTTGTCTTTGTGGGAAGAAACTGAGCTACCGCACAGAAAGTCTGAAACATGAGCTGGGTCAGGAGAGTCCATCCAGGCCCATGTCTGTCTCCAGCCTTGGCTGAAGGCAGGTGCTGGTGAAAGAGCAAAGCCATGGGGTAAGTCCTTCATGATACCTCCCCAGGACACACACTGGGCCACCAGAAGTGATGTCTTTCCCAAGTGCATATAAACACTTGGTCACATCTTCTGGGCTTCCCATGGGTTATTCTTGTGCCTTACATAATTAGCTCATTTCTTATGACCTTAAGCGCCTCATTTTAATCATACCCTATGGCAGAGGGCTGGACACCCAAATCTGAGCTGGGAGATCCCTACAGTTGCTGTATGCCTCTGAGCTGTGCTGGTTTATTGTGCAGCACCAAGCATTGTGCATGTCTGAAGGCCACAGGCACCACCAGAGCACAGACTGAGTGCTGGTTTTGTGTTTTACCACTGTTAAGTGACACCAGCCTTTATTATTTTTCACCTGATGCTTTTCTTTAATGACCTGGTTGTGCAAGAACATCTGGGATGATTTTATTTAGTCTCAGATTGGGTTTGCTTATTTTGCAAAAGGAAAGGGGAGAAGAAAAAGGGCATCTGTTTGAAAAAAGCCTCTGAATATTTAATAGTTAACTTCCACGCATCATCAAAGGCTCTCTCAATTCCCCACTTTGTTGAACCAATTTTAAAGTGGAGGTGAGGTGTGGAAGGAGAGTCAGTATCTTTTATAAGCCCCTCTGGTATATTTGGATAGAAAAGCAAATGACTGACCTTGACTGGTCTGAAAAGGAAAACTCCAGGCTAAGTTTAGGAGCTTCTATTTCAGACCTGAAAAACAGTGGAAGTATTTGAACTTGTCCAGATCAGTATTGAGCTAATGAAGAATATTAATCTGCAGACCTTTCACAAGGGATAACCTTACATCACCTCAGTTGGTAGTGAGACTCAGCTGAAGTGAATGGAGCTGCATGGGTGTTAAAACTCACTAGTACACAGAAGACCAAGGCTGTCATGTAGCCTCCTTGCTAGGAAGATTTTTAAGCGTTTATATGTGTATTTGCAGCTCTTCTGACTTCAAGTCAAGCCCCATGCTTAACACATTAAAAGATGGAATGGCTTAGCTTTGGAAGACCTGGAGACTTCAGGGAGAAGTCGTTTGACCTCCTTGTGTCTCAATCCATCCAGAACATGACAGGGAAATATAAACAGCACCTCATTAAAAAAGAAATAGATAGTGTGATTGACCTGGGCTTGCCTTGGTAAACAAATTACAAAGCCATAAAACTGCTTGAGGAGCTGCTTTGTCCCTTTGAAACAGCACCCACTTTAGACACTCTCTAAACACGTCATGTTGGGGGTAGCACAGAGTAATTGCCAAGGAGCTGTTATCATTATCTACCTATCAAGCCCCCATACATTCTCCCTGGGTGCATGTCTGAGCTAAGGAGAAAGTGCAAACCAGTGATGAGAGGCCCCAATAAACACCAAAAGAGAATGATTTACCCATGAGATTTCCCAGCTGTTCTTGCTACACAAAAGCATCTCAAGCCCAAAAATTTATGCCTGTGCCCTACGTACCCAAAGGGCTCACTTTGATAGTTCAGTTACCCTGGGCATTTAAATGCTGCTGCTCTCAGTGCTGCTTGCTGAGATGCCCTGTATTTCCTTGGCAAATAGCAGGGTTTGTGAGGCTGCATGAATAAGGAGCAAAACAGTCAAAGGCTGCTGGGAGAAATGTTGGAGGAGTGATCTGAGATCTCAAAAATTAAAAAGAACAGCCAACCAAGCAAAGTTTGGGGCTGATATGAGACAATTTAAGCACTCATGAGGCCGCACCTTAAATCCTTCAGTTCTGGGCCCTTCACTACAAGACATTGGGGTACTGGAGTGAGTCCAGAAAAGGGCAACAAAGCTGATGAAGGGTCTGGAGAAAAAGTCTCATGAGAAACGGCTGAGAGAGCTGGGGCTGTTTAGTCTGGAGAAGAGAAGGCTTAGGAGGGACCTTATCACTCTCTAAAACTGCATGAAAGGAGGTTGTAATGAGATGGGGGTTGGTGTTTTGCCCCAAGTAATGGGTGATAGGACAAGAGGTAACAGCCTCAAGCTGGGCCAGAGGAGGTTTAGATTGGATATTAGGAAAAATTTCTTCACAGAGGGGGTTGTCAGGCATTGGAACAGGCTGCCCAGGGAAGTGGTGGAATCACCGTCCCGGAAAGTGTTCAAAACTGCATAGATGAGGCCCTCAGTGACATGGTTTAGTGGTGGACTTGGCAGTCCTGGGGTAATGGTTTGGCTTGATGACCTTAAAGGTCTTTTCCAACCTAGCTGATTCTATGATTCTGTGATTCTATGAGATGACAGAAAAGGTCTGAAGTAAAGTCAGCCCCTCTATTTTGGCACCAAATCTGAATGCAGCATGGAAAAGTCCATGGCTGCAATAGCAAAATGTGTCTCTAAAGATGCATTTGTAGGGAGCTCACTACAGATGGTAATTGGTACTAATGCAACAGGACTCAAAGTAGGGAATGACTTCATATATTGCACATCCAGATGAAGCAGGATCCCCTACTACCACACTGCTTCAGAAGCAAACCAAATGCACAGCATCCCATTAAACCTTCAGCACCTTGCCCAGCGCTGCATCGATTACCTGCCCATGACCTGAAATATTCTTCCTGCCCATGACCTGAAACATTCTTCCTGTCCATTCCGTCACCCCTTAATAGCTATTGTCTTTTGAAACACAACCTGCTATGGGTCACATGAGCAGGTTATTGTGGCCTAGAATTTTTGGCTATGTAATTCACTGTCCCTGTGCCATGTCCCATAGACAGGTACAATAGCAATAGGAAGTTTCCTCCTGTGTGTAAATATGACTTCCCAGAAAGTCATGGTCCTATCAAAGAGAAGGTGCAAACTTGCTTTTCAGTAGTCACAGAATCAGTGCTTAACTAACATGGTGAGGAAAGATATAGTTTCTTGGCATGGTCTTTCTACACTAGCTTTAAATTCTTGGGTAATTAAAAAGAAGCAAGGAAAAAAACCCAAACCACAACAAGAACCAATTCTTTATTGTTCCCCGGTGCTTAATGAAGTCCTAAAGACTGGAGAACTGTACAGACAAGATTCCTGAGCATGGCAGACCAGAGCTTATGGGCTATATCCAGTCTGTTGCTGGCACTGCTCACAGCCAACTGCTGTAGTATACAACTGCAAGAGAGCTGTAAATGATTCAGGTCACTTATTATCCAGGACTGCAAGGCTTTGCTACAGTGAGTGGAGAAAAATAAAGTGTTGAACCTACATTAGGTACCCAAGTGCCCTTTGTCTCGAGCAGGTGGTGTGATTTTGTGTGTCTTGTCAGGTGCTCTCCCTTCTGCTTAACTGTGTGAAAAGCTCCATTGTCACCAGATATAGGATGAGGATGGAGTCTTGTCTTTTTTTTAAATAGCTAAGCAGCTTTATCGTTCTTCTGAATAAGATGAGTTTGAGATGCATTTGAAAAGCAGCAAAGTGGTAATCTCTGGTGGGCAGGATTGTTTGAAGAGTATCATATTCATTACTTAATTTTGTTATTTGACATTGCATGATGTTCATCCTGAGGTACACATTGAAAGAAGTACAGCAAAAGCACAGCATTCCAGACAGAGAGGATGAGTTTCATTCGCGTTACACAAATATTCTATTACATGCATCAAAAAAGATGTTTTTTCAGGATGTGCTAAAGCATTTGCTGGCCTCCTGCAATGGCAACTTATCTCGGTCCAGACCCCGTGGGCTCACGTTCAGCAGGGTTTCTTGATTCCATCAGTAGTGGCAACATACCTGCAAAGGTTTTAGAGATACAAACCTCCTTGGCTAAGACACCCTAAGAACCCCTAGAGTTACCCTAGGACACATGCTCTTTCAGCTAGGTCTTTTGAGCAATCTCTATGACTCTACGGACAGATTTCCTCATGCTTATGCATGCTGAGCAATATGTAATTAATGGGACAACTTGGAGAGTAAGAGGCTATTCACTGTAAAGACTCGGGTCTGGGTGTGACTTGGAAATACTACATACAGTTAAGATCTGCACACTCCAGTAAGATAGTTAATGTAGTTAATGCAGTTAAAATCAATGGGCTGTGCTAATTTACCTCATCTGAAGACCTTGGTGTCTGCATTTTACATGGCTTTTCAGTACTTCCTTTAAACTCTATTAATTCTAAGGTTTAAATGCAAACAAACTGACTGATGGTTCAGTTAAAGAAAAATCAACTGTAAAGGGTCAAGGATTTAACCTGTCCTGTCTCCATTACCCTCCCACAGACCTCTCAGACCAATTATTTGCATATAATCTAATTTGAGTTGTTCATCACATAGGCAAGCTTTCTTTTTCTTTTAATGAGAGATGTGACTTCAGGGCACTATTAAATTCTAATTAAAAATCAGTCAGAAGCACCCTTCTCTTCATGCTTGTGCCTGCAGCAACACTTCCACTGTGGTATCGAAAGCTCAGTTCATTACTTCTTAATTAATTTTGCCTTGAGAAGCTATAAGTTCTCAGAGGACCAGTTGGATTTTCAGAGTGCTGTCTACGTAACATTGGCTTGTATGCAAAAGCCACAGACAAACGACATCCAGATCAGGAATTCTTACCCGTGTAATCCAATTTCATACAATGGCTGCAGCCTGCCAGCTTTGGGGAATCTGAAAGATCCTTGAAGCTCACAACACAGAGGACATCCTGCCTGGAGCTACTGATCTGGTAGGGATGTTCCCATCTCCCTATTCCCAGTGTGCATATTTTGCAGTTGAAAAGGTTGGTATATAGGCTGTTTGGGTTGGGTTTATTTAGTGAAGAAGATCATGATGAATAAGAAACTAAACTTGCTCCTGAACCTGCAGAAATCTTGTTTGGGAGTCCTTGAGTTGGCTAAGATTTTTTTGCTCCACCAGGCTCCTGAAGATGTGCACATTCGTGTTCAAGATAAGAATCCTGAAATCATGATCTCCCACTGCAAATGATTCATTTCCCCTCTTGGCCCAGCTGCGCGTGCACGTGGCTGAGGGTGGTGAGCCTGGAGCTGACCAGTGCCCTGGAACAAAGAAAGGAAAAGAAGGGGAAGGGGTGGAGGAGAATAATCTACCCAGTCTCCCAGGGTGCCTTTTTCACTAGGGCACTTTCACCTGAACAGTTTTGTGACGAACAGAGGCATAAAAGGGCTCAGGGTGGCTTGAACATCCGAGCACTCCCCAAATTCTATAAGACAGGTTTGACAGAAGAATGTGAACCAAGCTTGCAGATGTCCCTCTGAACTGGGCTGAGAGGCACATCTGTAGCTGCTGTCTAAGCCTTGAGAGACCTGGATTGTAGGAACTTTCTTTGAAAACCTTTGTATTAAGCCTTGTTTGCACAAGCAGACCCTGTAACTATCAAAGGCAATAGTTCAAATCTACCTTCATGTGTATCCAAGTCTTCTTGCTGCAAGGCACAGGGTTAGATGGGTGTGACTGAGGGAGCTGTGGATGAAAAGCAGTAGAAATAGGGAATGGGGAAGGCTTAAAATGAGGTTTTGAGGCAATGTCAGCTTCAAATTTCCTTTCAGAGAAAGTACACAGAGAAAAGGGAAAAAATTAACATAGAAAGTAAAGAAACCTTGGTGACTAGATGGGGGCAAAGCATTTTGGACCCTGGGAAAATTTCTCTCCTTTCCCCAGGATATGCCGTCCTTTTCTTCAGCAACACTTTGGATAAAGCTTGCCTCTCCTTTTCTCAGATGCTGATTTGGGGGCAGAACAGCAGCTGGATATGTTGCTCCCCCTCCTCTCTGCTGGGGACGGTGAGGGAGATGAGCAAGAAAACAGACCAGGCGTATTAAGGGGACCAGGTATGAATTACCCACTCAGCTTTCTCATTTTGGAGTCTCTTCCCACTGGAGCCAGCAGAAGCAGATCTCAGGGATGAGGTCCTGAGCTTCATGTTTGCCCCTTTCTTGTTCTTAGAACTTCAGCAATGCATGGATGGGTGGATGGCTAGCTCCATAAGGCTCAGTTGGTCACATTTATATGTCATGGAGGCCAGGAGAACTTGAAATTTCAGTCCTTGGTTTGGTCCATAATTTCTAGGATTTGATGTTCCTGCTATGTTCCAGCATCAGCACTGGACACTAAGCGGCTACCAGTTGAGATGTCTGCTTGCTGTTCTCAGCAGAGCCAAAACCTTACCCTTCTTGATAATAAGTCAGTGTGTACTCTTCAATTGTCACCAGCACTATGTTGTGCCATCATTGTCATGTCAGTGTCAAGAAAGAAAAATTTAGAATCCTCCCCCTTATTGATTTTTGAAGTTCAATGATTTTACCAACATTTTATTGTTGAAAGGCAGCAGACCAGACTATGAAGTTGTTGTCTTCATTCTGATGCCAAGGACCACAGGGGCTTTGGAGCTTAGATGGAAGATGGCGGGGGGTGAGGAGGGGTGGGGAAAGGAAGAAGGGTTGTGTTCTTACCTGAGGTGTAGGAACAAAGCTGGCCTGGTTTTCCATAGAGGGAAAAATAAAGCACAAGACTATGCCAAGGCCATAGTGGAATAAAGATGGCATATTAGGGGGAGAAACAGAGAAGCCCTTGCCCGCTCCATGTGTCAGGACAGGATGATTCTTCCTGATATGCCCTAGGATCCCTACAAGTAATAAGATTATAAAGGAGTGCACAGAAAGGGCTGAGGCAGTGTGTGAAGAGCCTATGGCTGTGCAGCAAAAGAATTCGAATAGGCAGTATAGGAGGGGAATCTGCCTTATTCTTGGTATGCATGCATTGGCTGACTTACTGCTTCCATGCCTTCCCAGACTATTTTCCCTCTGCACTGAGTGCTCATGTAAGGGGAAATATACAGGGAACCTCAGAAGGTGATAGCCAAAATTTTGGGTGGGGAGGTGAGCAAGGCTGCAAGCTAGATTTAGCAGGAATTCCCTATACATTTGAACCTCCCCCCTTTTCTTTTTCTGCCAATAAACCCTGGCAACAGCGCTCTAGCTGCAGTCTGTGCAAGACCTCCTTGTGGGGAAAGCAAGTTACTTGTGAAAGACTTCCTAAGGGAAATGCTTACATTAACGGAGGTTTAGCATACTGGAAAATGTACAAAAAAAGAAAAATTCTTGTGTACAACTGGGGATGGCCTGGTTAAGATAAAAGATCTTGTCAGGCTCTCAGAGCCTTTCTGTTTTCTTACACTACATGGGCATCAAGCGAGGGTATATTGGCATCTTTGATGTCAGAAACCCATCAAAGAGTCTGAGCTCAGCTGTGGAGCTAAAAGCACACGTGAACCTCCTTCCTCACCTCCTGCTCCCATTCCAGTCCCTCTCCTTTTCCTCTCACCTCCCTGCCACTCTTCTACCAGCTGGCACCGGGCAGAGCATGACCCTTGCAGTACGTGCCTCTGACCACCCTGCCTCCAAGTTGTTTCAATGCCAAGCACTCAGTGCTCTGGGATTACTGGGAGTAAGTTTCCAAGGAATTCATTTGTCATTGCTTGTGAAATAAATGGAATCTGATAAGAATCTGTATTCTGCTTCCATAAAAACCTATAGATGCTGTATCTGGTGTCTAAGTAGTTTCTCACAAGAACACACAAGTCACTCATTCTTTTCCATAAAAGCAGGAAAAGACTGCCTGGATCAGCTGTTGTGGTTAATGCTTGGGAGGGAGGCCTCTGCACTTTCATTATCAGCAGTCACCATGAAGTGTTGGACAGGGAGGGCTCAGCAGCACAGCAGGAAAAGGGTTTCATATCTGGAAATAATCTTGCAGAAGTCTCTCCTAGGACTGAAATTCTTGGCAGGAGCCTTTCATCTAAATCCCCTGAGACAGCAAGGCAATGGGTTCTCGTCCTTTGGTAAAGCCTGGCAAGTTTTACATGGTTTTGAAAAGTAAAGTTTTTTTTAGTGGGTTTTTTTTCTTCTTGTTTTTTTTTTTTTTGTTTATTTGTTTGTTTTTTAGCTACATATAACAGGAACCATAAAAAGAATACATCTAGTCCCTTTCTATGGTGAACATAAACCAACATACTCCACAAGTGGCATCCTCAATACTCGTCATAGGAACAGGTTTAGCTTACATCTCCAGAACACCTAAAGACGAGATCCTTAGATGCCTAACTGCTGCTGAAATCAGTGTGAATTAACTACTTAAATACCTTTTCAAATCAAGACTATTGCCTTGCATGCATTAACACATGTTTCCTCATGAAATCTCTCTGAAGCAGGACTGTATTTCAAGGGTTGGGGTTACAGGGGCAGCATAACATGTAGTGACACTTTCTGAAGAGCCTGGAGTAAATCGCAGCAGTTTGAAAACCCCACCCCTGCAATTTGTCCAAACTCTGGGAAGGAGTCTGGGGATGCATTCACATCTGCAGCCTCCAAACCTGGATTTCACAGGGCCGAGCAGGCACCAGCTAGAGCTTGTTAGCTCCAGTAGTCTTTTATTTTTTCTATTATTGCATACACTTTTTCCATTATAGAAACATCAGGCATCAGGGAGGGTGGGGAAGACTTTTGTGCTTCAAATAGGTCTTTACAAAAGGGCTAAGAAAAATCCCACAGAACAGCCAAGATAACATTGTTGTCTGTAATATTAATAATGCACCCAAAATGGAAAACATTCTCTTTGTGAAACTCTCAGGTTGCTGTTTTGTTTGCTCCTTATTAAGAGTTAATAAACAAAACTATTTGGGTTAATTTTGTCATGTGTACTGTGAGTTGCTAAGTAACATGGCTCCACTCTGCCTGAAGTCTGTGCAGTGAGACAACAGAGAGAGGCATTAAAGTGTTATAAAATAAATGGGATGGATCACAATATAGGGTACCAGACCCTGGCTCAGCATTTGGAGTGTGGATTTTATTTTCCCTTTCTTTGTTTTATGTGTAGAAAAACCAAAGATATAGATTCCACCTGACATGCAAAGGGCAAAGAGCAAGTTATGCTTTTGGCTGGTAGAAGCTGTGCAGATCTCACTGAGAGATGATACCCATAGATCTCAGCCTGTTGCATAGGCTGGGGATGATGTGCAGCAGGAGGGCAGACACCAAAGGGCTAAGGAGGACAGTGAGGAAATTGCCTTGGTTGTCACAAGCTCTGGGAGATTTATGCACAAGATTTTGGATCAGCAACAGAAGGAGGGCTTTATGTCTCTGGAAAGTCCTATATGGTGATATATCACAGCAAAGGTGGCACAACACATGCTATGTATGTCTGTGGTGTTAGAGGGGCTACAGTCCTGCTAGTTTTCAAAGAAAAGCTTCTCTGGGGTGGCTTTTAATTCTTATCAGGGCCAGGCAGGTCAGGCTGGACAGCTGCTGGAGCAGGGCTGGGAGAAGGGAGAAGCTGGTTTAAATAGTGGTGATAAGAGATGCTCTGAGCAGAAACCTCTGTCTTTGAGGGATGGGGTAATGCAGTGATTTTGCTGCAGCTTTCAGACAAATGAGCTTCTCTTTAAAATGGTGACTATCACTGTCATGTGAATGCAAATTGAGAATTATTTTTTGCAGACAAGTACAAAAAGAGGTACCATGTGCAAGTTCTAATTTCATACTCAAAGCAACCAGCAGAGAGAAAGACACTATTTTAACAGCAGTAGAGATGGAGCATGTTTATGCACTGGGAATTACCAGGGAACTCTTAAAGGTTTTCTCAGACATCTTTTGTTTATTTTGCAGGCGTTGTTCAGCTTTTGGAGAAATCCTATTTTGGAAATGAGTCTTTCAAAGGGGTGTTAGCAGCATAGCTTGTCTCTGCCTCAGTCTTTTCTTAGGACAGGTTGGTCTCAAGAAAGTGGTATTTGGTTTGGGCTGAAAATCTTAAAGGAAAAATCACATACATGTTGCTTAGGGCTTTTTCTGTTCCAGGACTGGAGATGCAGTCTGAGTAATGCAAATCATTCTAGAAAAGTCTTGCATTGGTCCATTTGCATGGTGAGATGCAAGCTTTTAGGATATGTCACAGCTTTCAGAATTATTATTTTCTTTCAAAGACTAGTGTTTTCAGGATACAGTTTTCCAAATGTGAAGTTTCCTCTTGAATTCTGCAAATCAAGCAGTGGTTAAGGAAGAGAAGAGAGAAATGAAAGCCAGAAATACCAATCAGTCAAAGCAGATGATGGAGGAATACGAGCAGTGCAAGTTTCAAACTTTGAGGGCTTCACAGATTTCTCAGGGCTAAACTAATATGAATGACCTCTTCCAGAACATACCTAAAGCTATTTCCTTCCAGTAACCAGCCAGACATCCTCCAAGAGCCTGCAGATAAGAGGAGAGCTCCTAGTACCATTTGGGGTTGTGGATAAAAGCACCAGGTTGGCACTTCCCAAGATCCTACCAATAATGCTTTAAATGATACATGGAGTTCATTTATGGCTCCTGCAAGCAGTGGTTGGGCAGGATGCATTTCATACAGCTTATGTGTAAAACACTTATAGATCATGCATATGCAGTCTATTTTATTTTGCTTGCAGTGCCTGATATAGTACTGTCTGACAATGAATCATACATATTCAAACAGTTCAGTGTGCTGCAGATTTAAACATGTAAATTCCATTGTCCCCAGTCCAAGGGGTTGGTGTAGTATCAAGTTAAAATAACAGGTCTGCTACTAACAGAGCTGGTGGAGTCTGTATTCAGCACAGCTACTTGACAAAACACATCCATGAGGCAGAGGTTCTCATCTGCTGACATAGGCAGCTAAACCCAACCACGCTGGAGCTGTGAACATGCTTCTCAGTCTCACCAGAGACCCTGTGGAAATAGTGAGATGATTAAGACAAGATAGAACAATACAACTAATACAACAATACAGCTATGTAAATCTGGTACTGATGCTGCTTCTTAGAAATGCTGTTGTGTGCATTTCTGCTGGTGGAAGCCAGGCTAAATCACTGGCACTATGTCAACTGGTCTCCTTATCTGTACAAAATTTGCTATGCCACATGGGTGCCTGCTCCAGGGAATATGTAGACACCTTCAGCTCTCAGAAGGAAGGGAGATGGGGGACACCTATTTTGAACAGGAATGCCTTGAGAAAGTAGAAACCACAGCAGGTTGAGACAGTGGGGTGTCAGGGCATGGACAGCAGTCCTGCCAACTGCCAGCAGGAGGAGGAAGTGCTAGTGACAAAGTGCAGAACAGCCAAAGGGTTATTTGAATGCTGTTTAGTCAGCCGAAGGTGTCAGGTGGATTACAGATACTTGTGATGGCACATTGTGTGAGTATTTTAAAACTGATTATATTCTGACTTGGAAGGGAAGATTTGGTGCCATGAGTCTCCAAGGCTGAAATCCCCCAGACAGACCGTAACTACACAACTGATGAGTATTTGCTGGACCAGCAAGGAACCAGGAAAAAAAGCATCAGCGAGAACTGAGGCCCAGATTCATTTCACCTGGTGCAAGGACTTAACTAGGTGTCCAAGCACTGTGACTTCCTCCAGAGAGACATATTAGGAGACACCTAATCCTCATCTGAGCAGTCGTTTGGTGATGTCTGTCTCCTTCTTGGTTGCCTTTTAATGCTTGGCGTTGCAGGTAATGAATCCAGGACTGAGCAGAACATGAGACTGCACATGGAAGGTTCCTCTCTTCCCTTCGGAACACAGTCTTTCGCCTGGCAGTTGTCTTCTGCCCATCTTGACCTTCTCTGCACCCTAACCTTGCTTTTTGCTAGAACTCCTTGACACCAAATCTCCCTCCCAAAATGCACACCCGGGAATGCTAACAGCAAGCTTTTGAAATTTTGACATTTCAAATTCAGTTTTTGCTTCTGCAGCCATTACAGAGAGAGTCGGTAGCTGCTATGTCCCTCTGATTATTCTCTTCCCAAGAAAGATAAGCGATCTGCTGGCACTGCTGTCCACCCTGCTTCCTCACCCTGTCCTCATCTTTGCTTCTCAGTGCAAATGATCTCACCCATCTGCTGCAGATAGATCAATAGGAACAACCCCACATAAATTAGGACTGGAACAGTACTTTAAGTGGCATGTAGGCCTTTCATGGGTCCTTGTGAGACCAACTGAATTTCAATTCATTGAAATGTAAGTTTCCTTCTGAGTAAACAAGAGAGAATTGAATGGGGCTGTGTTCTGCTACATGACACTGAGGTTGATATGGCAACAAAGGTTCTAAAATGATGAAACGCAAATTATATTCTCCTGCCATATAAATAGCTGTGTCAAGTTGTTATGGAAACTGTCAAGTAAACTAGGTTAAGAAGGGCAAATTTTTTTGCTCTCTTTTGCCAGGGCTTCCTGACACAATTTGTACCAGCATAGTAAAAGAGGATCTACAAAAAACCTCGGTGATACATTGATCAGAAAGTCTACAGATGAGGTGGGATGGCATGACAGACTCTGTCCTCTTGAGAGTTTGGGACTTTGAAGTGCTGTACTTGCTCCGTTCTCACAATATACTAGTTGGAAGCCGTGGCCCAGTCTCACCAGAATCTGCTCCAGGAAGCCTGGGGCCTGGTGCTCTCTGAAGACACTATTCTGTGGGTAGATTTTTTCTTCTGAAGGCCTGGAGCAAACATTTAGGTAGGTGAGCAGCATATGGAACTGCAGTCACAGCAATGCATACAGTAGAGCACTTTTGGGGCATGCAGGTGGAAGAAGCTTCCATCAGGATTAAAAGTGTAGTTCAGTGGGTTTTGAAACCGTTGTACCAGCTGTGAACTGGAGGGGCACCATGTATCCTTTGATGGGAACGTAAAGAAGGTGAAAATCAAAGCAAAAATGTTGAATTACACTTTGGGCACCAATCTTTTGTCTTAAAGATATTCCAAGAGTAGATATATCCAAACCATCCAAACCCTACCTGAAGGATCCCTCTCCTCTTCAGGTGAGAGTTGCTTTGGCATCTTGTTTTCAACCCCAGTCCCTTTTGTCAGCTGCACAGAGGCATCATGTAAATAAAACTTTCCTTGTGAGATCCCCACTGTGTTGTATTGTCAGATGGGTGATTTCAAGATAATGCACTTGTTCTTCATTCATTTTAGGTCCCTAGGAATTTTCCAGTAATGTAATGCAACTTGATCTCTTTGAAACACACCAGGCAGGTAAATTAACCACTCGCCCTATTAAAGCCCTCCTGCTATTGTCACTGCATCTGTCCAAGAACATAATTCAAGCAATATAACTGTTTATGGCATGCATAGCCTTCTTATCTGTGTTCCCACCGATACAGTTATCTGGCACCTATCCCTCTCAACACAATCAAGATTAGAGTCAGAGGGAATGAGGCTGTTGAAAGGTTTTCCTTTCATATTCCCAAAGACATGATAACAAAGAGAATTTTGAAAGGGTATGACTGTGTTGATGTACGGTGGGTATTCAATCCCTATAAAAGCTCTCTATTATACATTTGATTCACCTTCCTAGAGTTTTGCAGTTAGCATGCAGAGTTATGCCACAAGGGGTTAGTGGAATGTACTTTGTTCCTGTGTATGAATAACTAGCTTTTATTAATGAGCATTCAAAAGTATGCAGAAGTGAACAGGATGTTAAGTCTGAGAAATCCTTTTCCTCTGGAACTGTGCAAAAAAGAAATAAAAATTAAAGAATATTCACACATACAGAGGAAAGAAAGTAAAACACAGAGAATGGGCTTGGTGCCAGCAGTACAAAAAGGGTCAGAAAAAGGACAAGAGCAGTTCCTCTTTCTCTCTGGGGCAAATTCTTGTCTTTATCATTTTAGTGAACTAAAATTGACATTTGCTTGCCAAAGGAATAATATATAAACACATTGGGCAAAGGTTGTAACTCAGGAGTCAGATGGTAAAAACTGTGCCCTGCAAATCATTTTCAAAAGCTGGATAGGTGGTATCATCCTCCTGCTGGGATGGAGCTCCATGGAGAAAGACCCAACCCAGCTCCAGGCTAGGACAGTACTGCATGGTGGTTCAGGGGAGGGAGAGAACTCCTCCAGTTCCTTGATGCTTGATTGTGAAGCAAGAGGTATTGTTCATGTCACACTTCACTACAGTGTGTCAGGCAGAGGAAACCACAGTCAGGGGCAAGGAAGACACTCATGTGGTCCTGATGAGGGGTGCAAGCGTAGTGGCCAGTCCTTCTGCACCCTAGATGTCCCTCTGTCTTGCCCATTTCAATTCTAAACCCCTCAGAACAATAGAATGATAGAATGGTTTGGGTTGGAAAGGACCTTAAAGATCATCCAGTTCCAATCCCCTGCCACAGGCAGGGACACCTTCCACTAGACTAGGTTGCTCAAACCCTCTCCAGCCTGGCCTTGAAAACTTCCGGGAATGGAGCAGCTCTCCCTATGGACCTGGCACAATTGTGACATGATGCTGGCAGTGATCTCTGAGTCCTGTTGTTGTGGTTTATGATCTAAAAATAGTAATAAGTAATGAAAAGTGATAAGGAAGAGGATCAGATGCTGTGGAGATATGTAACAGTAAAAAGACCTGAGATTAGCAAATGTTTCTATAGAGTGGTAAACTTTTCAGAAGGAAGTAGGAGAGTATAAAACAGGAGAATGAATCAAGTACACAACTAAGAGAAGGGTAGGGTCCTGGTAAATGAATCCCAGCCAAGATGTTCAGGCAAACAAAGTAAGAGAGCAACATTCGGTCATGGCAGCAGCAGTGCAAGGTGTTTTGATGTGCATTTTATATGACAGAATTGAGGATCTAAACAAATCCACAGAGGAAGTTTCACCCTCTTCATTTGCTGGAAATCTGTCCTCCTCAGACTGCTACAACCCTGGTAGGGAGCAGGGGAATGAACTCTTCCATCTGCACCACATCTGAGAGGTTTATGGGATTAAGTTTTAACTAACAGGTTAAAACTTAAACAGGGGAAGCTTAGACTGGATATAAGGAAGAAATTCTTTACTGTAAGGGTGGTAAGGCACTGGAATTCATTGCCCAGAGAAGTTGTGAATTCTCCATTCCCAGTGGTGTTCAAGGCCAGGTTGGACAGAGCCTTGGACAGAGCATGAGGTGTTCCTGCCCATGGCAGGGGGGTTGGCACTAGAAGATCTTAAGGTCCTTTCCAACCCTAACTATTCTGTGATTCTATGATTCTATTCTATGATTCTATGGTTCCCTCAGCAGGGATTTCAGAGGCTGGTGGCTGTACTCCCGCCCCTTCAAGCAGGATTCTTTCACCCCACTGCTGGCTTATGCACAACAGGCTTATCACACAGGAACAGAGCTATGGCAAAGGGCCTACTTGAAATAGTGTACCAGTTTTTCCTGCCTTCTGCTGATTTCGTAAAGTAGCTAGGACAATACTGAATTCAATCCTTTTTTTGAAGGCAGGAATGTCTATCTGAGCTACTTTGCAACTTCATATTCATCTATCTGACTTTTCTAAGATGAGTTGCAAGTAGGATTGTAATATCACCAAGCAGGTGATACATGGCATGAATAACACTGCTTTTTTAACATATATAGTAGGATTTTAGAATGGGAACTGGCAGAAAGTTGCTGGACGGTCTTATACTCCTGAGACCTGGTGAACCAAGACAGACCCATATGATGATCTGCTTTCAGCATTAAGCCATGCTGATTATAAGAAGTAACTGCAGAATTATGATCAAAAGATGGGCACATAGAAACTGTATACCGTGGTTACAAGTTTCTGTTTTGAAGGAGTCTAGCAGCCTGAGACATACTCTGTAAAAATGGGGAAGACTGTCAGTGACCCACCACCAAATAAGGACGACTAAGTGCCAGTCAGAAGCAGCACTACTGAATTGAACCAGACTTTCATGTTTCTTGTGTTTTTTCTAGGTTATTTTAAGGGGGATCTCATTGGAAGAGGAACAGTTCCTCAGAAGTCATATAAGTCTCAAGCAGCCTCTGGGAAAAATTAAAAAACACCTCCCGAGTCTCAGGCCACTCTGCA
This sequence comes from Psilopsiagon aurifrons, assembly GCA_025447955.1. NCBI lineage: Eukaryota > Metazoa > Chordata > Aves > Psittaciformes > Psittacidae > Psilopsiagon > Psilopsiagon aurifrons. The sequence goes on from JAOEHY010034343.1 coordinate 40,661, forward strand.
GTGATTTTCCAGTCCTTTTCAATTGCTTAACATTGCATGGGCTAGGCAGTGATTGGGAGCTCTTACATTTCTATGCCAAGTTTCAGAAAGATCTTTCTTGATGTCTACTCCACCTTTGTTTCTTCTTTTCTTTGTTGTTTGGGTCCACCCAGGCTCAGAAGCCAAAGAAAAGTGGACGGGCTGATTCACTAGACTTTGCACTTGAACAGCTTCAGATATTTCTCATTCATTCCAATTCTCCTTGGGGGCATTCTTAACATTTTTTGTTTTTTTCCCCCACAAACTTACAGGTATATACATTGCACCATCAGATAGGGTGCTAATAGGCATTAACGGAGTGTGCTTGTTCACGTCTTCAAGGTGATGTAAGACAGAAGTGTAGCCCTCAGCCCTCTCTGGCTTTGCAGCCACTCAGAGACTGCCCATGGCAACATCTCTGCTGCTCCCTGAGCTCTATCTGTTTCTTAATTTCGTGTTCTTCCTGGTAGCATTGTTTCTCCCTGAGGTCAGGATGCATGTCTCAGTTTCCTTTTTTTCCACTCAGACACATCATTTTAGCATTTTGTTTCTGAGCTGAAGCTGTTATCAAATATGTTCCCAAGTATGCTTTGTGGTCATCCCTAGAAATAGTCTACTCTCTCACAAACCTAGGATAAGTTGGCTCTAGGGAACAGACCCACGATCTTTGCTGTTTTCTGGCCTAGTGGGAGCTAAGAATTCCTCCTCAAGTCCTCCCAGCAGATACAATACTTCTCAGAAAACTCCTCCCCTTTTTTCTTTTTCCTCAACAGTGGAAATGCTTTACATACTTTGCAGATGTGTAAGGCTGTTACGTAAAGCATCACATGAAGGCAAGGGCTCTTGCAAATAATAAAACTGCAGGCTAGTTGAAACTGGTCCCCTTATTTCATTTTCCTTAACAAAATGTAAATCTACACCCACACAAACTATGTGTGCTTGGAGCAAAACAGTAGTCCACATTCTGTGGTGGGGAGGGAGCCAGACTTGTTGAGAGGCAGATACCTTGCCACGCTTCTTTTCCACTGAGCTCGTGCTTCATTTCCAAGCCGGATTTGATCAGCCTGGGCATCTGCGTGGTGCTGGCACAGCCACTGAGGTAAGGAAGTGGCTTTGCCCATCCATGACTTACTGGGCAGCCTTCTCTGAGGATCTGCCCACCCCCATGGGCTTTACAGATGTGGGCTGGAAAGTGCTCAGCCTGTTTTCCTTCAAGCAGTCTCCAGGAAAGCTTCGTGATGGATGCACTACTCCTGACGTACACATGAGTGCAAAGAACAGGCCAATGCTCATCCTGAACGTTCTCCATTTCAACAGCCCAGGTCTGCCCTCCTACTTCCACTGGAGTTGTCCCAGTTTCACACTAGCTTGCCTTTTCACCACCCTTGGGTCTGGTTTAAATGCAGAATAATGATAATAAGCCTACTTTCCACCACCTCCTCCAAAAAAATAAAATATGTAGCAATCTAGGAAAAGCACCTCATGGGCACCTCAAAATCACTGCCACAAAATCATTGCCAAGGAAGTGACAGGGCAACCTGGAGGATGAGACATTTCTCAATATGATATCCTAGGAAACTGTGTAACATCACTAGCTTCAATCGAATTAATTGTCTACTATTCAATTAAAAATAAGGAAGTAAAGAGACAAAACCTTATTTAATTTCTTTCTGTCATCAGTTTAATGAACCTGATGGGTTGTCTTCACATGAATAAAGAATTTTTCCTCGGGCCACCTACTCCAGTCATCACTGGGGGATGGGGAAATCTCATCTCCATTAACAAAGAAGTCCAAAGGTGCTGCTCTGCAGATGGGACAGGACAATTCCCCGTTGCTATTAAAGTGCCTCAACTGGAAAGGGCACATTTGGGCTTGCAGAGGGGCAACATACCCCATTTTCTAAGAGCAATGACTTCCTTTTCTGACATATATTTTGTGACAATTCATTTCCCCTTCTTTTCCCAGAGGTGACCTGTTTTATATGCAGTTGTTTCACAATTTGCTGTCAGGTTCCAGGAACTGAAGTGTGGATAAAGACACGTGCTTGTGAAGAAATCCTTTCACTGAGTTGGCTCAAACCTGGTCTCTGGAAAAACTGCACGGAAACCCTCAGACTCTGCAGAAAGCCTGGAAGAGGAGCACAGGATGCCTGAAAGATGCTTCTCTGCTTCTCCCAACTCTGGACACCTACTCAGGGCCAGGATTAGTGTCCCTGAAATTGTACTCCTAGAGACAATTAGAAAGACTCATCTGCATTGTTTTGCCCCATGTAACCACCAGCAAGGTCCCTTTCTCCAGCAGAGTTAATAAACATAATTTGAACTGCTTCTCCATGTTTCCTGCACTACACACCATGTTTCTGGTCCAGCTGGAGAAGATGAAGTTCAACAAATGGTCAGTTGAATTGACTTCAAAAAGCACAGCCAGTGAGAACAGGAATGATGAGGAAAGGCTTTAGTGGAGATGGTACACCAGGGAATTCCAGATAATACAGATGCTGATGAAGCTGGACATGGCTGCTACAATTATATCTACCCTACTGCAGTGCAGAAATAGGTGACCAAGGGTCACCAGTTCCAAAAGTCTCTTCCATTTTGTCCTGAATTCTGAGTCTCACTCCTTTTTCTGTGCCTTTAATGAATGTGCACACACACATTTCATTGCACACCTGACATGCATGCCATTTGCCCATGCTTGTAACACCCTGTCAGTCATGTGGACCATCCTTCAGCAGACACGGTAGTTTGTGGAGACTGCTGGGCCAAGAAAATGATCCCAAGTCCTTCATGGTGCTAAAGTGAAGCTGCAGCATTAACAGACTCCCTGGGATGACAGCCCCAGCCTTCGTGGGAATCCATGCTCTCTTCTACCTTTGTTAGCCTTATATAAAGTTACTGCTTGTCTGCAGCTAGTGTGACACTGGCTCCTTTGTGTGGCTCTAAGGCTTTTGCGCACCAGCCAAAATGCAATGCTAAACAAATCAGGATAACAAGCTGCTGACTGTTCACGCGCTGCTTCTGAAAAAGAAATTGTATACTATTGCATGCATTTATTATCTGTTTGTGGCTGGGCTAAGTCAGAGACAGGGTAGGCTCATCCTAGGACAGATTTCCTGGTCTGCTGGTTCTACAGTGCTGGATACTGGGCTCTGTAAGCAGTCAATGGACAAACCCCACTTGCTGGCCAGCGACTTCATACTGGTGGATGGCAAGAGCCAGTTCCTGCAGTACTTGTGCCTCCTTATTGACATTGCCTGGTGCAAGCAGTGAGAATCAGCATTTTAGGTGGAATATAGTGGACAGGGGAAGAAGGATCTGTGTTGTGACTCAGAGACTCCCTTTTCTCAAGCATGATGCTCTGGTGAGATTTGAAAGTTTCTTTCCCTTGGCAGATATCTCCTCCACCACTGTGGAACCAGAAGGCTGGGTCCAGGAGCCTGGGAAGCACTTCCTCTTGGAAATTCAGGATGAAATTGGACTGACACAGTTAGAACTATAGGAAGGGCTGGGCTTTTTTTGCCCCTCACACAAAAATGAAACAGAAAGAAGGAAAAAACCCCAACCTATAAAAAAAAAATAATAATAAAAAAAAGGAGGAGTGAAGGGGTTGCCTGTGAGCCCAGGCTCTGGGAAGAGAGGTCAGATGATGCCCCATCTGACCTCTCTTCTGGAGAAGATGAAGCAACTGCAAATTAAGAGAACAGATGATAAATTGTCCAATGTTCCTTTAAGTCAGTGTCTGGCTCTGCCCAGCTAGCTCTCTGGCACTTGAAGCGCTGTGCAAATAAAGATAACGTGACATGACATCCTGTTGGGAAGCTCGCTAATTGGTCAAGGAGCAATTAGGATGAAGCACTAAGAGTGGATTTTGGCACTGGAAACACCACCACCGAAGGTGGCCTGCACTGTGGGTAGGAGGCATCTCTGGTGTCCAGGGTGTGGGGTTTGTAGTGGCTGCTGTTGACGCAGACAAGTCCCAGCTTGCACCCTGACCTTCCCAGCTGCTTGATGTACGGCTGAGGGGAGGCTCAGGCATGTCATTGTGCTTGAGGTCACTGAAAAGATGAAGGGGCATTTTTGGGTGCAGAGCAGCTCCACTTTCAGGTTCCTGCCGTCCATGGGAAAAACCCCTTTCCTGCAGCTCTGTTGTTGTGAATTGTGGTGGCAGTGACTGGGTCTGCAGGCTCCTCTGCACATCTGCCACCATGCACAGCATCTCTTTTCTAAAGCAGGAGGGTCTTGATTCAGAAACTAGACTATTTCTAATGGAAATAGTTTTTTAATCACGAGCTCAGCTCTTTTGGTCTTTTCTGGCATCTGCTGTGTGTTCCTCTGTGCAGTGATCAACAGAAGTTCTGGGTTTAAGTCATATATCAGAGAAACCATTTCCCCAGCTTTTAGCCAAAAGTTAAGGCTGGTTAAAGCTATTAGTCAAGAACTGCAGCTCCAAATGTCTCACACCGTGGGCAACTTCAGTTACTATACCCGCTCCCACATCAGCCCTTGGCCAAGCCTAACCCTTGAACTACAGCACCACAAGCAGCAAAGCAGAGCAAGATTTAGGCTGTGTAATGCCAGGCAATTTCTGCTTGTTTATGATTTGGTGTGATTGTGACTGCCTCCTGTAGCAATCACCCAACTACTGTAATTTTAGTCTAAAGCGTGTGACTCCTGTTCTCTTCTCTGAATTAAAACATACACTGCAAAAAATAACATTTTTCTGTATGGCCTAAAAAGCATATTCTTGACTGGGTATGACTTGACACCTTTCTGGATAACATGACTACTTGTCTCTTAATTTGCCCAATGGGAAATGTATATTACTACTAAGCCAGCATGACATATCAAATTCTGCTCCCTGAGTAGAGCATATTATAACACCATTTTTCCATCCCACATTATGTTTCATTATGCAGTTACAATTTTGACAGTAGCAGTGCACAGAATGCATTTCATATGCTAACTAAAAAAAAAAAAACACAACATTTTTTTTTAATTTGCTGAAAAAATATTATGGTATATCTATGACATAATGTTTCTGGAGTGAAAAGAGCAGCAGCATCAGGCATGTAGTCTGTGATCTTTGTTTTGGGTGCTGATCATAATTGTACACTCTGTTCAAGATGCAGCAACAGGAATTTCATCCAGTATTGCTAAAGAACCATCCTATTTCATGTATCTTTGTGTAATTTTAAGAATTTATACACAACTCTATCTAACACATAGTTGGACTAGATGATTGTTGTAGGTTCCTTCCAATTGAATTATTCTATTCTACAAAACCTATTTGTTATTTCAGTAGGCTATTCTCATTGAAAATGACATATTTTTACAGATGGCAAGTAAAATTCCTAAGCATTTCTTTCAAGAAAGAGAGGAAAATGTGAACCTAGGGTTATAGTTTACTCAAAAACATATGAAAAATCATTTTGTCTATAGAGGTGGATTTGCAGTTTAAAACAGGGCAGAGAAGAGACAATTTCTCTTAAAGCACATTGTCAAATATGAGTGATTGCATTAACTTTATTTTCTTGAGCTGGTCTCATAGCCTATTTTGTTTACTCAAGGAAGGAGAGGTATAAAGTGTCATCACACCCCCAGGTATGGGCAATGGTAGGATAAGCTGTGGCAGCAGGGAAGTGACATCTATTTGCCACCTACTTTTATAACATTGCTTTCTGTGTTTCAATTGGCTCAGCTGGAACTGGGTATAACCAAACAGATGCTACTTCCTACCACCATAGGGGACAAAATCAGTAGCCAGGGAGCCATGTTGTGCTTCGAGTGCCTCCCAGTCTTCTGTTCTCAACACTGCTCTCTAGACCCTGCTGTTATTGAGGACTGCCTACATCCCCACCCTGAAATGGCTTCTCTATGTCATTTGTTTCTATGCATTTGTCCATACTTTGGCCTGAAGGCACCCAAATGGGAACTTATTTGCCTGTTCTGTGTGTTCATCAAGCAGTTCATTCCTCATGCTACTACCTCTCACAAATACCTCCTGCTTTTAAGGAGCATTTAGACACTCATCAGTACAGCAGAACAGATCAAAGATCCTTTTAGAATGTAGTGTTACACTCACATATGACTGATGGGGATGGTGTGTAGTACGCGGTGGTACCATGCATAGGACAAGTCTTTGAGGACACTGAAACGTCAGACCATGTCTTCCCATACTGCAGAAGAGCCCAGATGCTCCCTCTCCCTGAGCACGAGCACAGCAGCTATTGGCAGCACTGCATTCATTTTGCCTCATGTCAGGCCAGCAAAGCATGATAAGAGATAATTAAGATTAAATTGCAACCTTTTATCTTGGTAAATGACAGTTACTTCCTCGTATGCTACCTACATTGACAATGAGTGTTTAGGACAAGCTGAACAAATCTGTTTACTTTGATCCTGAGTAAAAACCTGTGAGAAGCTTCCCAGTCCTTAGGCAAGGCAGGATGGCAGACTCCAGTAGCGTCGGCTCCGCAGCCCCTCGGAGCTTCCAGTGAGGTGCTTTGCTGGAAATGGATCCACACCCCGACTGTCACCCTCGGTCGGGCCGTGCAGCAGCAGAGGGCAGTAGCTCGACGTGATGCTTCCGCCACTGCGGGCCGTTTCTCGTCTCATCTTTTCCTAAAGGTTTTTGCAGCCTCCAGGTAGCTGTGCATGCTGTTAATGTTAATCGTGCCTTTTCAGTAAATCTGAATGTCCTCTGCAGGAAAAGGGGAGTGTTTGCCTTTATCCCCAGCCACAGGCAGCAGTGAGTGCCTGCTGCTGACACTGCCACAGGTGACTTGGTGCCTCTCCATCACTCCGGGGAGGTGGAGATGGCACAGAGGAATTAAGACACTATGTGGGATGTGTAGGGAGGAGCAAGAATCCTGGGAACTGAGACTGAAGAGTTAGAGTGGCTGTTGTGACTCATTATGCTCTCCTTTGCAATGGATTTGGATCCCGCACAAGAAGCCAGCAGGCTTTCTATGCAGCGCAAGTAAGGCTTTCAGCAAAACCTGCGTGTTAGCCATAAGCCCTTGCCCAGTGCTGGCTTCTGCAGAGTACCAGATGTCAGCCACTGGGAGTGAAACAAATTCCTATGCTATTCAAGTGTAGCTTCTCATCTAACACAGGGCGTCCAGACCTTGCCTCAGCAGCATAAAAATTCCCTATTCACAGTCGTCTTCCTTGTGAATAGTTATCCTGATGCCAAAGACTCTTAGGACACAGCCTCATATAGAAAAACAGGCAGAGGCACAAAAATATGATTCCTTCTAACAGTCTCTAAAGCCTCTTCAGAAGCTTCAGAAACCCCAGAAAAGAAAAGGGAAATAAATCATGGAAACCTGTGATGAACCCCACCCTGAAAATACCAGCATATACGTTGTTCAGGCAGAGAGTAATAAAACCAATGCACACGCAGCAACATGGCAGGCGGGTGCTCACAGCCACATTTTACACAATCCAGTGCAGGCATGTGAGTTATTGCCTGGTGCCCTCTTTCCTCTCTGAGACACAAAGAGCTGCACAAACACGTTGAGGGAGCTGCAGGTTGTATCTTTGCCTGCTTTGGCAAGCTCAGCTCAGCTGGGTGAAAGCTCTGCCTCACAGCAGGTCCCAAGAGCTTCATCTGGCCTAGGCAGTGCCTGATCTGTGTGTGCTCACATGTAGGCTTTTTTTCCCCGGTACAGTTCCATGAACTGTAGCTCAACCCTACCCCTCTTTGGTTCTCACAAGACCACAGTGCAGGGAAGCTGCTGGCTGTCACTTTGTGCAGGAGAGTCATGAAGAGGGACAGGATCTTCCAGCATGATGCAAATCAGCAGGAGCAGCATGTTTCCCTTGTCTCTGCAGTGTCTAGCTGCCCTCCAGGCCTATGCAGACCCCAGGAGGGCTGGCATTTGTTAATCCCCCTGTTTTCCCCAGGGCTGGAGAAATCATGGGCAGTGCTTGCTGCAGTTTCCAAAGAATCTGGCTTTTCTGTGTCTGCAGACGTCTTTACTGTGTGTCCTGCTGCTGGTCTGCATGCTGAACCTATAACCTTGCACCAGACCTTGGTCTTTCCTGCACACTGCCATCCCAGGGAGCAAACACGACCGGAAGGAGAAGGCCATCATGCTGGAGCTCTTCCTTCTCACTGCCACAGGGGAACACCCTGCAACAGCCTCATCCCAGTGTCAAGCTTCCTGCTCTGCAATCCCCTCTGCAGGCCAGTGCATACACTTTGCATCCAGACTTCCCAACTGCAGTTTGCTTTCACCACATACAGAAACACAGGATTTATTTTTAGCCTAAATGGAGTCATCCAGGGTAGGGTTTTGTACACAGACCCTCAGAGCATTCAGGATGGATCAGGTTTTTAAAGATGTTAGCACATTATAAATCAATACATTCCCTGCCTACTTTATTCTCTTCTGTTGAAAGAGAAGGCCCACCCAGCATCTTGAGGTTCCAGACAGTTTAAGTACCATCAGGATTTGTTAAAGGACTTTTTTCACAATGTCTGTATCACCAGAAGCAAATGGGTTCCCATCAGCCTGGTTGTCTCAAAATATTTCTTTTTCCAATTCTTGAGCTCTTGCAAGAACAATACTTGGCTCTGGACATTTAATCCTGAACCTACTGGAATCAACAGAAGGATTTAGAATCACTCCAGGCAACCTTTTCCTCCCCTAAAGGAACACGTTGCAGCTCTGCCCTCTCTCAGAGCCACTGAGGTAAAGTGATGTGACTAAGGGCATGAAGCAGCTCCGTGGCAGAGACTCCAGTTCAGTTGTGCCCTGTACAATGGGAGTACCGATGTACATAAAAATATCCCAGATAGATCATCACTGCTGATGCTACGTGAGTATCCCAGAGCCTCACAGGACTGAAGGAGAGACAGAATCTTGTGCAGACAAGGATGAAGAACCAAAGCATGACATGAGAATGAGGAAGAAGAGATCACTTGCTGGATGGCCTGAAACTCCTATATCTTAGACCTGCCTCTTGATCTGTGGTCAGATGGCTGGAGACTTGAACCTCCCTGGCATTGAGGCAGCCCATGACACAGGCCTGCAGCAAAGCCATCTTGATTGCCAGTCTTATGGTGATGATGTCGAGAGTCTTGGGACAGAAAACCAGCAGTCCCAGCTGCCACCAGTGCAGAGAAAGTACTGATCATGAAGATTTAAGAGAACGATTTGGAATTAACTGACTGCTAATAATCCCCAGGCACTGCCTGTTGCTTGCTCTGTAGATGGCAGCACAAGGAAACCAATCGTGAGCTCAGCACAAGGCAAGTACATAGGTCTGTCATTGACAGGGTCAACGGAGGGAGTTATTTCACCTGAGACTTAAACCACTTTCAATTTTTAACAGCAATAGGTTAGGAAAACAAGAAAGAAGCCACGGCTGCAAACAACTAGTAAAAGTAACTTGCAAAGAAAGAGCAGTCTTTTGTCACTCAGAGATAACCTTCATCTCATAAAACCCTCTGATGGTTACCGCATAATTGCAGATCAAGAGAAGAAAGCTGCCTGAATAGATTTATTAAGAGTCTGTGTTCATTTGGGCACAAACCTGACCTTTATTCTGTGTTTAAATAGCAAGCAGGGATTTGTGTTGATCCCCAAATGTTTTTGCAAAAGGGGCTGGCATGGCAAAATTTATCAAAACACATGTTCTAAAGTGCTTGGAATTTCCATTTGAAAAATGTGGGTAACTAATAGTTCCCAATCAACTCCTCTGGGTATCTGCCCTGAAATCATTTGGTTGCATTGTGATAAAGCTTGGCTTTGCAATTTAAAGCCATAAATACACCCTCCTGTATTTCTATACAGGGGTTTTGTTTTCCCTTATACAGGGTGCATTTGAGAGGGAGCCTGGAGGGACCTTCATCTTGTGAACTCCCAGAGCTGCTATTTCTGAGCACCGATTTCCTACTTGGGATGTAGATCTTGACCTCCATGCCCTCAGCTCACTGGTTTGCATAAACAAAGAACATCGCAAAGAAGTCAAAGCCGGATGTACCTACAGCAAATAAATCTCTTCCTTTCTGACAAACAGAGAATTAATTGACCTCTTGCATGTCATGTCTGGTTGTTTAACCAAGACTGTCAGTCACAACTTTCCCTCTGGAAGCCTTGGATGAGACAAGGGATAAAAGGGACATGAAAGTGACATCAGTAAGACTGAAACAATGAATGACAGGATTTCCGCTACCATCTCCATTACTTGGTTCCTACAAGTTTTCCAGTCATGGCTGCTCAAGTCTCAGACAGTGTCTGTGTGCATTTGTTTCACTCATGGTGAACTAATACACCATCGCCTGTCACTCCCTCCCTGTGTCTCAGCTCCATTTTTGCATCCCTTTTCTGGAAACAGTCCAGTGAACAAGTTTACCAGTGTGAACATTTGGTCTGGAGTGAATTTTAAAGCAAACATCTGGGATCTCTGCAAACAGGAAATCCACCACACTTCTGGGCTGAAAACATTTGTAGTTGAGAACTGGGCGCTTTCTATGCTTGGGCCATGAGATTCCTGGGAGACGCCCTGTAATCCACACATCCAATCAAGCCCTCTCATTTCTCCTCAGATTTCAGATGGTGAATCCAAGAAGCACAACGCTAGCAGTCATACCATGAATTACGGCAGGAATTATCTTATCATGAGTCACAGGAAATTAATCTGTGAGTACTGGACATTGCTCCTGGATAATTTGGCCATGCCCAGACTAGGGGGTATGTGAACTGCAAGGCAGAGCTTGTCTCCTCGCCAGCCTCATGGAAGGAGCCCTTCCTCAGGGTATTGGGAGGGGGAATTGTGCATGGCCAGTCCTTGTCCTGGCACTAATTTGGGACTCAGCAGGAGAACACTTGCCATATCATGTTGACTTTGTGAGCAACGATGTGACTGCATCTGTTGATTGGGTGATTTAGAGTGAGTTGTTTGCTCAGCTTTAGGAACCAAGTGACAGGCGACAAAATGTCACAGACAATTAGATCCCAGTAACATTTTCAGCCTCAGTCACACATAGCCATATTTTCTGGCATACACCAGCTGGCCCTATTGTCCTGCTAAGGCTCTGGCCCAGTAACCTCTGGAAGATTTATGTGTATATATGGATAACTATCAGTCACAAAGCTGTTAGGCATATCTCCAGTTTGCAGGATCAATATGCAGGCCAGCCTGAAATGAGAAGCACCCTCATATGGGTCATGAAAGAGTGGTGTGAGATATTAGAATACAAGTACTGCCCTTTGGGCAATAGCCAAAATTTTGGGACCCTCTCCCAGCCTTCCAATTACCTGTGAGATGTGGCAGAATAACCTCCCCATGGACACAACACTGAACTAACCAACCTCTGCCAAAGCCTCCTTCCAGACTGCCCTGGGAAAGTGGAAACTGAGGCAGCAGCTGCTGCAGAAAGACCATGTCAAACAGGGTCTGGCCAGGACCCTTCCACACCCCTTTCATACTGAGATGGCCCAAGACATGCAGAGACTTTGGGGCAGTGGGGCTGGGCTCCTGGGTGTACACCTAGCTCTGTTCCCACATCTGGGCTGACCTACTGTGCTGGTGTAAATCCAGGCTAATTTGAGCTCCACTAGTTCATGTGGGAATGTTGCCTGGAATGCACATCTGTATAATTTTTGTCCTTTTTTAAGCCCTGTCAGATTCCAGGCTTTTGAAGAAACAGCATGTTGGACAGGAAAACTCTGCACCATTGACCAAAGCAAAGAGAGGGTCAACAGGCTGCTGGGAGACACTAATTTGTCTCCATTTTTCAGTGCAGCCTTGAAACAGGGACTTTTTTTCTCCAGCCCCACAGGTTAAACTGGGAATTCCACCTGAATCTCTGAAGCTCACATCTCAAAACCTCTGCTCTTACCTCTGGAAATGATGTGCCTTTCTGAGGAAAAAGAAGAAAAGAATAAAGAAAAAAGATTCTGACTCAAATTAGAAGGCAGTAGGGCAAGTTAATTCCTGGTGGCCCAGTTGCTTTATACCCAAAAAGAATGTAGCCCATGCGTTTATTTCCACCCTTCCTATTCTCCCTTGCCCTGCAAAGCTAATATCTTTCCTTTGGAAATAATCATGTCTAGAGCAAACCAAAACTGTAGTCCCTGCAGTGCTTGACATGTTTCTGCAGGAAATTTGGAAAGGAGGAGCATCCAGGTTGTTGTTGAGCTGATCACAGACCGTTTCTCCATTTCAGATCTGGAAGCATGAGGCTGAGCCCTGTGTGGGGGCTGAGAAGAGGTGTGGCTCCTGGTTGGGTAAAGATGACCCACAGGCTGCAATCAGTTCCCTGGAAAGGCCCTGGGTGCATCCTTTGGACTTTGCAAGTGCTTCTCCACTGCAAACTGATCCCACTCCTGCCCTCCAGTCTCTGCTTGGAATCACTGAAGTGGGGGGAGGAGACAAGGGGGGAAAGAGAAAAACATAAAAGAATGATGAAGTCTCCACCCTAATTCCAGCTCAGCTACAACAGCCTTCTGTTTTAATGGATCTTGAATCTAAGAATTCCTCTCTCTGTCTCAGAGATTACTGATGCAACACAGCAACCCACAAGCTGGAGGAAAGGAAGTCCTATGACTCCATTCAATCAGCTCAGTGCTCCATGATGACTTTCTCTGGCAGCCATGAGCACTGTGTAACTATAAGGAAGGCTTGGGATGATAGGTGAGCTTCTCACTCATTTGTTGGTTGGTTTGGATGTTGTTTTAAGACCATCACAGTCTCCTTTGCTGCTGCCCCAGTGGCCAACTCCCAGTGCTGACCTCAGGTTTACTCGGTCAGAAAGGCATGTAGTCTACACCCTCAGGCACTACCTATTTATCTGCACAACTGGGCTGTGGGAAGGGAAGTGCTGCTAGGCCTTAAAGAAAATAAATTAACGTAGAGTGACTGACAGGCAGATGAAGGCTCAGAACCCCAAAAGGGCTGAGATAAAAATCAAAGGGAGGTGACAAACAGGGCTATGTGACTTTCCCAGGGGTGGCACTGGTAGGACACGATTCCCAACAGCCTGGTGGTACATGGAGGATGCACTAGTCCCCAGGCTGTTCACGGCATGAAGCACTCAGAAAAGAGCCCTGAGGAAAGCAGTAGGCTGTCATGCAGGAGAAGCCAGCCATTCTCCCATATATCATAGGATGCAGCTCAGCCAGTATCATATCATGCTGGGCTAGAAATCACGTTTGCTTGCTGAGTTCCTAAGATAAAGCAGCATATAATACCTCAGTGATTTTCCATCCATCCATTCAGTCTCATACACTCAGCATTTACTATCATCAACTTTATTGTCTCTTCCAATGCAAACAGCCTCACAGTGAAGCTTTTATCTTAGCTTCCTTATCTCCAGGCTTCCAGGCTGGGGGAGCCCTCTGGAAAAAGTGAGATTTTTCTCAAAGAGAAACACTATTGCAGCAGTTCACTTCAGAAAGTCCCTACTACTTCTCACTCTTGTCGGGGAGGCCATCCTCTCAGGAGCTCATTTATTCAAGTGGAACATTTCAATAACTGGGAAAAAAGCCTATCGTGATGCTGAAAATGCAGGAGATTCACGTGACTGCATCCAGCAGAAACCAGGAGAGCCATGTAGCCCAATAAAATGGACCTTTCTCTGCATTGCCTGATGTTTATTCTGAGCAGGGCTTTCTGATAGGAGCTTTCCCTGATGAGATGCTCGTTTCCTGATGATGTTTCATTCACCAGCAGCCTGAACATGAGAAGGCACCTCACATTTTTTTTAGATCAAAGCAGACTACAGAGCACCTGGGCCAGGAAATGTTTCTAGAAGATCCAGTGGAATGGAGCATAAGCTCCTCCAGACCATCACTTGCTGCACTAAGGATTTAGGGAATTATGGCAGTCAGTCCGTGCTCAGAGCAAGGCTTGCTGGTCATGATCCTCAGAGCAGTGTAGAGATTGCACTGCTCTACATGCTGGAAATTGTACCGAGCACTCTATCCAATTAGTTCATTTTCTTTAAAAGGATCTACAGAAGCTGAAAGAAGCCTTGACTTGAAAGAGGAAGTGCGGGTTGAAATCCTAAATGCTTTCAGTACTCTAAGTCCACATGTGAAGCATGATTTAAACTGAGATATATGTTGCCTAACCCAAATGACTATAGTGACAGTTACATTAACCTCTCTGGCACCAGGGAGATCACATCCCACCAAAAACACCTCTAAACAACAAAATACATGCCAGTTGAAAAGTTAACACGTAACTGGCATTAACTCTGTTTTCACTCCAGTCTGTGCCAAGATACTCTTTTCTTACAAAGACTTGATCCAGCTCAATTTAGAAAAAGAAAGAAAAAAAAAAGAAAAAAAAAAGAAAAAATCAGTTCTCTGAACCCTAGCACTTGGCAAGCTGTGCCCTGGCGAGTACACTTCTCTAAGCAGGACACGTCTTGTTCACTGGAAAAGCTTAAAACCTAACACCTCAGGGTGCGTTATTGCAGGAACTTTTCATCACGAGGGAGAAGTTTCCTGAAATCACACAGTGAAAAGAGTGTGGAAAGGTATGGAGCTTTTCTTCAGTTCTACTCCAGTGAAAATACTTTCTGCAGAAGCACGATTACTTTCTTGCAGGTTAGACTTTAATTCTGCACCCCTCTTGTTCTGTGGGCATGTAGCATCACAAAAAATAGCTGAAATTTGGCCTGTCTCAAGGTCAGTGGAAGTGAGGCACCTGGTACCCTATTGAAGGGAACATGTTGACCAGCTTCCACATTTGGAAAGGCCATGAGTAAGCAGAGCTTGCAGGCTGAGTACATCCTCAAGGTCTAGAGCACAGCATGACCTCGAGGATCAGTTTGCATAGAAGCAGAGCTGCCATAATATAATGCCAACAGTATGGACTGTATATATGTATATATATTACATATATAAATATGTCATTTCCAGTGATTCACTCTTCCCACAGATTCTTGTCTGTGCCATGTTTCTATTAGTGTCATAAGCAATTTGTGGGTGAGATGGTGTTTTACCAAGGACGATATCTGTTACTCAACACTTTCTTCCATCCTGCTAGTTGAGGAGCATGTAAAAAAGACACTTTTTGCAGTTCTTCCACATGCTGAAAGGTGTGATTCCTGAATTCTCACTTCCCTGACCCAAACATTTTTGCTTATTTGTACTGTGGCTCTTCCTAGAAGCTCTAGCTGAAATTCAGGTTGTGGCTGTGCTGGGTGGCATTCACAAACGTGCTTCAGATGACCCCCTGGCAAGAGCAGGGACCAAGCTAATGCATATTTGTAAACTCTTCTTCTCTCTCTACCACACCCTGCACACATCACTTTTTTTTTTTTTTGAGAAAACATCCCTGTTGCTTCTTCCCCACACTTCCAAACGAGAAGTATTGAAATCGCCTGAGTGTGCAGCTCCTGATGAAGCTGTTGCTCTGAGCAAGTACACACAGACAGAGAGATTGCCATAGCAACAGAAGTTATGTGTGAAATCCCTGCGAACTGGTC
>JAOEHY010034344.1:0-28266 GCA_025447955.1 Psilopsiagon aurifrons
CCTCTCCTCTCCTCTCCTCTACTCTTGTCTCGTCCCTCCCCCCACCCTCGTCCCCTAGCCCTATATATGCTATAAGGGTGTGATGGTAATATTATTAATATTTAGATTCAAGAGGTCTTGCTCAGCAGTTTATTCAAACTGAAAGAACATTCCTTTCAGCTAAAAGCTAACAGTCACTGTTTCCAATTCCCCACTTCAGAGCTAAGGTAATACTGGGGGAGGCACTCCTATAGGCCCCACCAAGAGCCATCTCTTCATGTTGTCACTATATTTACTGTTTGATTCCTTCTCAGGGTTGTGGCAGCTGGCACGCTCCCTGGGGATGGGTATCTGGCTTTGCTAACATTGGAATGATTGTTTTCATCATCTCTTTTCTTTCTCCTCTGCAACAATATATAGGTTGGGTTTCTGCAATCACTTGGCACAGAACAGGGGAGCAGAGGGGGGGATGCTGTCCAAATGTCCTCTGGCTATAATCAAAGTTATTAAAGCTTCTGTCTGACCTGTCCTTATTTGCACTTGGGTTATTACACACTTGGAGTCCCCAGACTGTCAGACAAGGGACAGTCTGAGCCCCCTGCAGGAATGCCACAAGCTTTGTCACAGCATTGCTCCATTAGGGCACAAGCATTCAAGGCCAGGTTGGAAGGGGCTCGGAGCAAGCTGCTGTAGTGGAAGGTGTCCCTGCCCAAGGCGGGGCGTTGGAGCTGGATGAGCTTTAAGGTCCCTTCCAACACAAACCATTCCATGATTCTATGATTCTAAGGGTCCCAGCCACTGCCTGAGCCCCCCCACCCAGCATCTCTGCTAAGTGCCCTCAACCGATGAACCCAGCATCACCAGCTCATCTCTGCCAACCCAACTCTCCAACCCATAAACCAACCAATTCCAGGTAGTATCCAGCTGGAAAGGGGTCAGTTTTGTAAACTTTAACTTGCCATGGCACTGTTGAGGTGGGAAGCAACCAAGCAGTTGTGGTTCTGGGCACTCAGGGAGGATTTTCATTGCACTGGCAGCACTATGGGCATTTGCTTAACGATCAAGACTTTGAAAGGAGTTCTTGCCAAGTGTCAAAATATTTCTAAATGATATTAAGGGCCTTAAGCAGCTATAATTTTACTCTGAAGCCACCTGATGCAAGCAGAGGACCACACAGCTAGAAATCTGGGCTGCAAAGGCACCATTTTATGGCTGTTAAGTTGTTGGCCTCTCCACGTTGTAAAGCTGTTAAACAAACACAGCCCTTGGCTCACACCACGTGTCGGTGAGGCAGAGTGTTTTGGCAGGAGCTGACAGCAACAGGGGCTTCAAAGGAGCCAGGAAGGAATAGAAATGAAGAGAGAAGGAAAACCCAGGTGGAGAGCGAGATGTGTATTGGCCATCACAGCCCTGTGGTGAGAGAAGGTGGTCTTGGAAACAGAGACCTGCTGCAGAGTGCGTAGGTTCACATGGAGTTGCATCCTCCCGTGGTTTGGCATGGGCTGTGATTGCCATGTACATGTATCCTCTGCACTCTGCTGCTGTGTTAGCTGGTAGTTGGTTGTCCTTTAAATCATCCTCTTGCAGGAAGGTGATACTCTAAGGAAGCCTAAATATGAAGATTTGCATGATGTTCACAGCTTTGAATAGGGAAATAAGTGTCACAGGAGGATGGATCACATGCTGAAGGCTGTGTATCCTTTGCCACGTGTCGTTATATATTGAAGCGAGCCCTGTTGGTGCCACAAGGTGCTCCAAGAGCAGCCCCAGCCTGCCAAACACAAGCTGAGTCTTTTTCCTGATGGAAACATAGTAAATCCACAGGAAAGAACTGAAATACACTTGCTGAGCTCCGAAGTTCAAAGGAATGGGGAAAATCTCCATAAAAATAGGAAGGTTCCTGGCTATTTCTGTATTATTTCTTTCCATTATCTTCTAATGGTCAGCACTTATTCCTCTGGCTCAGAAGCTGGTCTTAAGAGGAAGGAATGGCTGATCCTTCTGTGGGTCATGTGGAGGGAGATGCATCCAGCTGTGCTTCCTGTTCTGGAGAGGCAATTCAGATGCTGCTGCCATGAGCTGGGTTTCTGGGTCAGAATCTGTTTAAGGAGAACACCAGTGGCTCTTTATCATCAGGAGGCAGAAGTGGGCATCCCAGGTAATGGGGCTGTGGCCCTGTCCTGTGGTCCCATCTTCCAGTGATACTCCAGCTCCTGAAGCTTCCCAAGAATATTATCCTGGCAAAAGCAGTTCTTTTGCAAGCGGCTTATGTTAGGACTCACCCAATACTACCAGACTGTGTGTGTTATACTGTTTGCTCTGCCAAATGGTGAATGTGTGGAGCTTTCCCTTGCTACCGGACAGACCAAAAAGAACCAGAGAAGTTATGGCTCTGTCACTGGAGATAAAGAGGTGTCACGGTTTAAGCCGAGACTGTCACTCAGAAACCACACAGCCATTTGCTCACTCCCTCTGCTTCTTCCCCACTCTCCCAGAGGGGTTGGGAGGAGAATCGAAGGAATGTAACTCCCGCGGGTTGAGATAAGAACAGTCCAGTAACTAAGGCATAACACAAACCACTGCTGCTACCACCAATGATAATAATGATAAGGGAAATAACAAGGGAAGAGAACACAACTGCTCACCACCCGCCAACCGATACCCAGCCCAATCCAGCAGTGATCCAACCCTTCCAGGTAACTGCCCCCAGTTTATATAGTGGGCATAATGTGCTGTGCTATGGAATAGCTCTTTGGTCAGTTTGGGTCAGGTGTCCTGTCTCTGCTTCCTCCCGGCTTCCCCTCCTCACTGGCAGAGCATGAGGCTCCGAAAGTCCTTGGTCAGAGTAAACATTACTGAGCAGCAACTGAAACCATCGGTGTTATCAGTGCTGTTCCCAGGCTGAAAGTCAAAACCACAGCACTGCACCAGCTACTGAGAAGGAGAGAAATGACTGCTGCTGCTGAACCCATGGCAAAAGGAAAGCTGAGTTAGGAGCATTGGCCTTGCTTGCAGCATTTCCTCGTGTTTTTTCCATGGAAGCTCTAAATTCTGGAGTCCAATTTCTGTATTTTAAGGGTTTTTTAATACAATTTCCATGCCATGAAGGGATGCTGCAAGGGTTGGCTCTGAATAGTTGGAAAGCAAGGAGCTAAGTAGCAAGAACTGGTGTTGGGTGTCTTCATTCAGGTGGTGGTTCATGTGGTTTCACAACTTGATCTTCTTTCAGACCCCCTCATTGTCATGTGCCCATGTCTTAGCCCTGCCAAGTGGTTGCAAGGAAACGTCTTGGTATCAAGAAGAAGTTAATGGACATTTTCCACCTAGAGCTAGAAAAAATGTCCATGAGCTTGTTTCCCCTTGCTTCAGATGATCCATTCCTAGATGGGCTGGCAAATTATTTCTGTTGCCTGCTGAAATTGGTTTTCCCCTCCATGATGGACACAGGTCTCCCATGTGCATTTCATTTCATCTGAAAGCAGCCGTTTTGATGAGAAGTGGGTGAGAGTCTCATGGATGAAACCAAAACCTGCCAGCTTTGCACATTCTCTTGCTAAGCAATTTGCTGCTCCGCTGCGTTTGGAAGATTGCACTGAAGTTGCTTTCCTGGCACTGGGGACTAGTTTGAGAATTAGTGCAAAACTAATTTGGTTACAAATCTCAAAGGCACCAACAAAAGCTGGGTTTAATCCTTTGAGAAATACAGTGTGAAGTGAACCATTCAGCAAAAGCATTGCAGGGGTCTCTTAGCCTTATTTCAGCACCAAATCCCCCAAAACTGTGGGATCCTGGTGCAGTTGGCACATGCCCATCACCAATATGCAAAGCATAACAGGGCTGTGGTCACCTCCCAAGGATCATCAGTGAGGTCCCAGCACACCAGTCACCTTACTTCCTTTCTTGGGTTACTAAAGATATTTGCGGCTGTTGATTCTTCTTTCTGAGGGACATCATAGGCTTCCTCATGACCCAACCTCTCATAATCATGTTAACCCCAAAACTGGTGATTTTAACAAAAAGTAATATGGTAAATCTCATTTTAAAACCCCAAATGTCCACAACTGTTGTAGGATGACAGGGATCACATCCCCTCCCCTGACATCCTTTGGTGCAAACAGAAGTCTGTGTTGGCAATGCAGGAGTGCTGGCAATAACCCATCATCCATGTCTGCTGTATCCAACCCATGTTGTTTGTGAACCTCTAGAACCTTCACTGCCCTCAACGGCAGCATGAACAACTCATCCACCCTTAGACATAGTCTTTCCCTTCTATACACCATGGGAGCTGAGCCCTCTGCAAAGCAACACAGTTCTGCAATGGGGAGCAGCTCAAGGTGCTCCATCACCCTGTGCATCCCTCCTACAGACACCAGGATGCTCCATCACCCTGTGCATTCCTCCTACAGACACCAGGATGCTCGTGCAGAACCCATCCCTCCCGAAAAACCCCACCAACCCATGGGATAGGGAACTACACCTGCACAATTTTCCCTATAACATAAGTTGTAGTGTTTAGCACATTATCATTGTGTCTCTTCTCCCTCCTGGCAGCTCCCAACTGCATTTGGCATTGGTGAGAGCAGAGGGGCTGCAGCTCCCAGTGCCAGGGCTGATGGCTGACATTTATCTTGCAGTTTGCTTCGAAGACCATAACCCCCTGAGGTCTTCCCCTGGTCAGTTTGGCATGGGGCTGCTGTCAGCAGTGCTCTGAAGAATCAGTGATAACCTTTTCTTTTGCTAAGAGGTTTTATATGTGCTGGGGAGCAGAAGATGCTGAAAAACAAATGAAGCTTGGATTCTCCATGGGTCTCCCTGGCATTATTCCTGATATTTAAAACATACAAACCAGTTCCTCATTGGTTTTATTAGCCTTTTCTATCCTGGCATTTAAAAGGAGATGGAATTGGTGTGGTTGGTGTCTGCAGAGATGCTCTGTGATGCTCTCAGAGGTTTCTCTGAAGGGCAGGATACTCAGGTCTGAAGCACCTGAGCTCCTCCAAGCTGCTGGAAGGCATCTCAGCACTGTGATTGCCAGTAATATCAACCCATAGATTACCTTGCATTGAGAAGAAAGGGTATTTAAGTCCTGGGAGTGCAACTGTAAGGTAAGAGCAAGGTTGCTCTAAGCCTCAAGACAAGCAATTCTTGGAATCTTAAGCTTAATGAGTCTTAAGATTAGCATTTTAGGCTACAATATTTTGGTATTTAATTCTCCCTGATAACCAGTGGGATTTGGGTATTGAACTGATGAACTGAGACTGTGCGCCTCTTGCAGGGATGTCCTGAGCAGCATCCCAGAGCACCTAAGGCAGAGAGGTGTCATGTCCATGTGTCACCCTGTACATGGCAGTGGTTTCTTGGCCATCGCAACTTGAGTGATGGGGTTCATGGTTCCTCTCTTCTCGGTTCCAGGCATGGAAGAAGCGCTGGTTCGTCCTGCGCAGCGGTCGGATGAGTGGTGACCCTGACGTCCTGGAGTACTACAAAAATGACCACTCCAAGAAACCCTTGCGTGTCATCAACCTCAACTTCTGCGAGCAAGTGGATGCAGGCCTGACCTTCAACAAGAAGGAGCTGCAAGACAGCTACATCTTTGACATCAAGACCAGTGACAGGACCTTCTACCTGGTGGCTGAGACCGAGGACGACATGAACAAATGGGTTCGCAGCATCTGCCAGATCTGTGGCTTCAACCAGTCCGAGGAGAACACAGGTACTGTGAGAGCCATGTCCATGGCCAACAGCATCCCCTGTCATGTCTTCCCAATGGGGCACAGATCCCCTTTCAGATCAGACCTACGGGAGGGCTGCGAGGGCTGAAATGGGAAAGGGATGGACACATGGGAAACCTCCATGAGGTTTTCCTGCCTTTGACATCTGAAGCAGAGCAGGCTTTGGCCTTGTAAGCCACTTGATTAATTTTTCCTGTAACTGTAGATTTGAGTCTCTTATAGAAGCTGGTGAGACCTGGGGACATTTTTTAGCTGCACCCTTGGTCCTCATCCGTCACCTAAGTCCCTTTGGGAGTGATGGGAGCCAGTAGTAAAACTCCTCCTTATTCAGAGGTTTCAGTCCTTGGTGGAGTGCGGGAGAAGCTTTATAGAGACCATGTCACTCCCAACCATGGGTATCCTTACTGCTGATAGGCTTTCATGTGAAGGACAGACATGTCCTTCCCACCTGCATCCACATTTCCTGCTGGGAATCACTGTGAAAATGCTGGGAGAGGAGACCACATGGTGGCTTTGTTCTGTCGCAGGACCTGTTCTGCTGATCATGTTCCACCATCCAAACTCAGTTGTGCTTTGTCAAGCCTCTGCAGTAGCATCAGTGAGCTGCCTCTGGTTCCACAGCACCAAAGGGGCTCACCGTAGTGAGATGGGATTGGGATGAGCACGGGATGCAGTCACCTTCCAGTCCCATTACACTCAGTAACACCTTCAGGCATCTTTGCTTCATCTCATCACAGTCCAGCCTCATCCAGGCCACTCCAGCCCTGAGCTCTGTCTACATGAAGCTCCCTATGATAACGACCAGCTTGAATATGTTTTGGTCCCTTGTGGAGCAGCTGCCAAGAGCTGTATTCCTGCCAAGAGCTTGTCAAGCAGGACAGCAAACAAAGCATCGCAGCAGCATGGATGTGATCTTCACTGACTGACGCAGGAAATGGGATGTCACCTTGGCAATGGGTGCACAAGTGGTAGAGAGGATCCTTGCTAACGCCATCAGCGCGGTGTGTCAGGGAAAGGTCAGGCTAAATAAATTGCCTCCCATTCCAGTGTCAGCAGGTTCAGTGAAATCATTCAGGCCCCTTTTTTTAGGAGCTGTTTTGTTGCAGGATTTTCCATTTTCAGCTGTGGGGAACTGGGGTTTTTTTCCTTCCCATTTAGTAAAATGAGCTCTCAGCCCAGCAGCAGCGGGATCGATACGGGACTTCAGTGAAATATAAATCTGGGCAGCACAAGGAAAAACAATCTCCCATTTGCAAGTACATCTGTCCCGAAGGGCACACAGGGCTCATCAGACTGCAGAGATCCAAGAGCTATTCCCTGCAGGATCACAGAGTGACATCAGCAAAAGAAGAACAAAAATCCCTATTTGTAACAAAATCACAGCGCGTTAATGCTGTAGGGAAAGTACCCACTTGAAACAGTACCCAGCTGCCAAAGAGAGATGCTCTGAGTAAGGTGGGAAGAGCAAACGCAGCAGAGGTGTCCAGATGCTGCAGAAAAGAGGGAGCATGAATTATTTAGAGCTGGTGCTTCGCTTTGGTGCTTGCTAAAGCAGTGACCCCACACTCACCTTTCCTTCACCATCCCTGCTAAGGAATGGCAATAAATCATTGCTTTCCCAAAACAGATAATGATTGTTTGAAGGGCCTGTGGCCCGAGGCTGGGCAGGGAGGTTGAAGGGCTGTTGCAGTGTGATGAGTACGGGGAGTCTTGTCCATCTTGGTGTATTTAAGCCCATCATGGGCTCCATGATGGGTCAGCTGGAGAGGGAAATAAAACAGTAGTAGCAGGATTTGTAATTGCTCCATCTTCATCACCTCCTTGAAGCCATAGGTAGAACTGATGGATAGAAGAGGATGCCCCATCCCCAGCAGTGTTCAAGTTCAGGCTGGATGTGCCTTGGAGCACCCTGCTCTAGTGGAAGGTGTCCCTGCCCGTGGCAAAGGGTTGAATCTGGATGAGCTTTAAGGTCCCTTTCAACCCAAACCATTCTGTATGATGCAGTGATGAGGAGTCTGCGTGAGATTAAGACAATTCCTGGGTAGCAATAGAGTGTGGGACTTCTGTTATTTCTTTCTTTGACCTTCACTCATCCTCAAGCCTCTCTGTGCCTTGTTGTGGCTTCTGCCTTGGAGAATGAATGAGTCAGTAATTGCACGCACCAAAAAGGGAGGAAAAGGTAACCATCAGGGGCAGGAATAGCTCCGTGCTAATTGCAGCAATTAATTAACTAAACCTCCCTCTCCCAGCAGACAGGCAGCACTACGGAACAAGATCAGGGACTGACAGGGAAGTTGCTCTGCACATTCTTCAGGCTGTACTTGTTCCTGCGTGTGCAATTCCTTTATACTGACCCAAAAGCCTTGCTGTGTCTGCCCAAAAAGCCAGGCTGTTCCTGGCTGGGGTATATTTGCAACCTGGACAGGGAACACTCCATCACCATTGTTTACTACAGCTGCCGTCACACAGAATCATATTTGGGTTAGAAGGGACCTTAAAGCCCACCCAGTTCCAACCCCATGCCACGGACTGGGACACCTTACAATAGAGTAGCTTGCTCCAAGCCCCTGTGTCCAGCCTGGCCTCCTGCTTGAAGGGTTACCCCACATCAGCTGAGTCCCAGCCACCAGTCATGAGTTTGCTTGTAACCTACTGGTGGTGGAAGAAAAGCTCATCAGCTTTTGGGGCAGTTTGGGTAAAAGCCTCTTTTCACCACCTCCCCATGATGGTAGGGAAAATATGGGGGTTTGGTTGCTTTTTAGCACGATCTAGTGAGCAAGTGAGCAATCCAAAAGCAGCTGCACGTGGTGACGTAAACTGGCTGCAAACCCTCTGCACTGGCACAGGACAATGCTGCCCTCATTCCCAAAAGACAGAAAACCTAAAAGACCGAACAAATTTATACACTTTGATGCTTCTTTCTGTCTGCAGCTCAATGGGAGAGTGGAAATGGTCTGTCACTTGGTTTTCACGTTAGCCCTTCATGTCCTGTCTAGACTAGCGAACTCTTTAGGGTTAAGAAACAGGCTGGAGTTTAGGGTGGGTTAACATTGTGCTATGGTTAGCTGCTGGTTTAGCTGATCGCTGCCTGTGTTCCTCACAGGGAAGCTCGATTCAGCCTCAGGGACCCCAATGTCAGTGAAGTGGTAGCCCCAGGACTGCAGCTGCCAGTAGGCAGCCATCAGTAGGAGCAGTGGCTCTGCAACGCCATCGCGGCTTCATTCCCTGCCCTAACCTGAAAACAATTGCAGAGCAACGTGATTGCATCTGCCAGGGGAAGGGAAATTAAACTGACTCCAAAGTGTTTACCCAGGCTGCGGCTCTTTCTTTGTTTCTGTTAACACCTATTTACTTTGAGAGCTAATTACTGGTTTTGAGCAAGCAGAGCCTTGCAGCATTCCAGGTCCGAGGAAGCTGATGGTGCACAAGGGAAATAGGTTTGCTCCCGGCTCAGGACTGTGTTTCGACTGTGATTTGCACTGCTGCCACCTTGTCTGACTCAGGTACAATGGGGGGAGACCTGCTGGGGACCCTGAGCCACAGGCTAGGGGAGGAACGCAGGCACGTGGGTATTTCAGACCATCTGCATTTTCTCTGCCCTAGTGGGCAAGCAGCCAGGGCTCAGCTGTGAACTGGATTTTCTCATATGCTTTGTGTGTTGGAGTTAAAAAAACCCAACTCAAATCCCACTAAACATGTCTCCTGGGCCATTAACTCTTTCTGGAGAGGGTACTCCCGACAAAACCCTTCCTTGTCCCATTGCTGGTAGGACAGAGGCACAGCTATGGCAGTGTATAGCTGTGAAGCAATGTGTGTCCTTGCAACAAGCATGTCCTTGCAGGGAACTGTGCACAGGTTATTTCAGAGGGGACAATACCTTTACTAACTCTATCCCAATTTACTGTGCTCCATGGAGCTCCTCTTCTACCTCCTCATGGAGCAGTGGATCTCTAACGGCTTGGATGCATGGGTGCTGAGCAAACACTCAAGAAGGGTTAAGAGCTTGTTCGTGCACTGCATTAATGCCCCTGTGCTAGAGGTAGAACCCAGCCACAGAAACAGGGAAGGAAACACTTGAGGGTGAGTAAATGTCCTTGCTCTGATCTGAAGGCTTGGAGAGGGTGAGCAGGGCACAGGAAAAGGATGGTGCTGGGCTCCTGCCCTTATGGGCTGTGAATGGCAGTGCTGGCCTCCCCCACCCAGCACAGGCATGTGTCTTTGTTTTATTTTGTTTTATTTTATTGAACTTTATTTTTTTAAATTTTATTTTAACCTGGCACTTTCTTTACTTTATTCCTCTGCTTTCTGCCAAGGGGCTGCGACGAGGCAATCCCAGCCTCCTGCTCATTCCCTGCTCCATCTCCAAGGCTCGCTGCTGGCATTTCACATCACGGCTGGGATCAATCCCCAGCAGTCTCCCGGCTTTTACTGTCTCGCCAAATGCAAGTCAGGGCTGAGCATTAATGTTTAATAGAGAGCTGAGTGTCTCTCCTTCCTCCTTCAGCTCAGCCACACTCACCCCAGCAGAGATTGTCAGATCAACCTCCAGACAGCAGTCACTTTGCACTTACGTTGATGGGAGCTCCTACACCCCATGTGCATGGACTCCCCTGAAGCTCTCTTTGGCTTGATGCTCCCCAGACCCTCTATTGGTTGCCCCTTCCAGCCCATGATGCAAATTCATTGCTTTAGTACCCATTTGACTTGCTTTGGCTGGGGTTCCCATATGGTTTGCTGTCTGGGTGCTCCCCAGCCTGCTCCCTGCAAGTCTTTGCTATGAGCCCATTTAGCTGCACTTGCTCCTTCCTTGCTTCTCCCCCTAAAATGTGTTGGTCCCTGCATCAGGCCAGTGATACCTCCCACCCCATCAGTTCCTTGCACCCAGGTTTGCATGGGTGCTTGTTGAGCAAAGGAAGCTCAAGATGGGCTGGCACAAAGATACCCCTGAATCACCACTGTTCACCATCCCAATATGCAGCAGAGAGGCGCTGGGGAGCCCATGGAAGGTGATGGCTGTAGGGCATCCCCTCTATTTCTACTGCTACTGTCTCTCTCTCCCATGGCCAGGCAGAGCTGAAGCAGAGGGGAAACACCAATTAATGACTGCCACAAGACCAGGTACTTCCTTGCTATTGTGTCTGGCACATGCCTCCTTCCTTCCCTGCTCAAGCTCCTGGGAGAGCTACAAGCCCAACACTGTTCCAGGGAGTGTGCGGGGCGAAGAGGACTAGGGGCTGAGAAATAGGGACAAGGAGGGAGATGTGGAGGTATCCTCGTGTCCCTGAAGGCACCCTGGTCCTGATGTGCCTTGTTTGCATGCCTGCAAGCAGCAGTGCCACCTAAGGGCAGCCTAACAAGCAGCCTCCTGTGGAGCTTTGTGCCTTCAAGGTGGGACAGGACTTCACTCTTCAGCTTCTATTGATGCAAGTCTATTGGTTTTGACTTCATCTTTAAGCACTGGTATGGGCTGTACTTGGATATCAGCTCATTTGGAGACCAGTCTGTCGCCTAATAGACAGTATGACACTACAACAAGCAATGAGCAAGACTACAGTTGAGTTAGGCTTGATCCATGGGTGAACGGGGCAGGTCTGGTTGGGTTATCCATATGTATCCCACCTTCCCATGTGTCATCCACCTACCCAATGGTCCCCTGCATCATTTGGGACTTGGAGGTGGCCTGCTTTGGGACATCAATGAGCCTTGAGCCCTTTCCTCTCACCCAGCCTCCTACCATACATATAGATGTAGCCTTTTCCTTGGTATTCTCATCAATGCTTTCTGCACTCAGCATCATGGAGTTCATTCTTTTAAAACACAATATGTCACATCTAGTCCCACTGGTTGCACATCTCAAGGGCATTTGGATCCATCCCACTCATCTATCTCTACCATGTTCTGAGTTTTCTGAACAAGAGAAAGAGCTGTGGCTGTAGATTCACTCTGGGAAGACAAATGTAGATGTCACATCTCATCCCCAGACTTGATCCAGTTGAGTTGATCCCAGCCTCACTGGAATGAATAGGGAAGAACCCACAACCCCAACTCACTTTGCAACAGGCTTATGGTTGAACTTTAGGTGCATGTGAATACCTCCTTGCTTGAATCCTGGTTCATCCCTTAGTGATCCTGTCCCTTTAAATTCATTCCAAACTTCCCTGACCCTGGTTTTCCTGCTCCACAAACAGCAAGTTATTTTAAGATCTGACACTGTTCAGCTTTTATTTCAGTGTAAACAATACTGGAGATGGAGTGGTCTTGGCACAAAGGAGCAGCTTGAGAGCAGTTAAGCGCCTGCTGCCTTTCCCCCTGCTTTTTCCCCTCTTTCCCTTTGGACATAAGCTAGGTGAGGTGCTATTGAGTCTGGTGAAGAGCAGAGAGCCACAGGTAATCTGGGATTCGCTTCTTAGAAGACAGAAACAAAGGGAGATCATTGCTGATCTCTACCAATCAGTCAGGGTCTCCTTGCCATGATCCCCCTGGCACTTTGGAGAGGGAACCAATATCACTGAGAGCGAGACATGTGCTGATAGTTATAAGCTGTCTACTTTTGGGAAGGAGATGGGTAAAGATGTCTAAAACGAGACAAATCATTTGCACTCTGATTGTGCTCATTCTTTCCCTTGGCTCTCCAGGGAACCAGGACTGATGAGCTCGGGTGGACACATCTGCTTTGTAGACTCCTAAACCTCTGCCAAGGTGAATCCCACCCATCTGTTAAGACCTTTGAGATATCTATATCTTTAAATGGTGTCATTTGTCATCATTTTGTTTGAATCAGATGAGGATGAACTTCCACTATCCTCTCATACTTTATTCTTCTTGCAGCACTCAGCTCTTCATCATATTGTGTTACCAGAAGCATTGCAGGACCAGAGTCAACAGTGCACTGCTGTGATAGTTGTTGTCCTTAATGTTGTCCTTAATGGGAGTTGAAACTTGGCGATCTTAAGGTCCTTTCTTACCCAAACTGTTCTATTATTCTATACCATGAGCAGATTTCTAGTCCATCTGAGTGCCAAGAAAAGGTTTGAAGCAAGGCTGTAGAGGGGTTTAGGCTAAAGAAGAGGTCTTAAGGTGTCCACACAATTAGAAAACCAAGCTTCTGGCTTCAGGGGGTCTGATGCAATTGAATATCTGAAGTTTGCAATGCTGGAGCACCACTGGATTTGTAAATTTAGGAATTATTACGATTTCATTATTTAGAGGTTTTATAGTGGCTGTGGACACTTTGTAGAAGTTGGACTTGTGTTTGCAAACCCATAATTCTGCTATCCCATACAGACCACTGGGAGGTATTCATTAGCTGAGCCCAGGGTTGATGAGAGCACACAGAAGATGCAGTTGTTTGTGGGGGCACCACGTTTCCAGACAAAGAATGCTCTTGTGTGGCTGCAAATAATAAACCCATCGAGCAACAGAAGAGAACATTTATTCTCAACTTTCAAAAAAGACCCACAGTCAAATTCGCCAGTTCTTGACTGTTTCCCAGCAAGAACCCAGCACAAGGGTATCCGACTGAAGATAAATATGGAACTGGAGCACTGGGGCCTTTAGGGAAAATCCTGCCCTTTCCTGGCCAAAGTCCCACTGAGTTTACTGAGCTGAGGCTGGGATTTGAGCTGGGAGGGAAGGAAGAAATGTAAAGCTCAAGAGGTTTGGGGACTATTTTAGAGCAAAAGCATTGCTCAGCCTTTGCAGCGCAGGTTTCCCAGCAGAGGCTGGCAAGCTGCATTCATATGTCTCAAGGCTGTCTCCTAGGCCAGGTACCCAGAATCACAAGCACATTTAAAGTGATTCTTGGGTTTATAATTGGCTTTTATCACCATAAGCCCCTGTGTAAGTCAAGTCAGCCCCATTAGTTTAATGGGCACTGAGGAATTTGTAGGATGACTTACTGACCGTGGAAGAACGAACGCAGCAGATGGTATCAGCATCACATCAAAAAGCAAACCCGTGCAAAGCCTTTGGAAACAAAAACAGGTGATGGGCTTGGAGCAAAGCGACTGGTGAAGCAAAACCAAGGGAAAGAAAGGAGGGATTTTGGGTATCTTCCAGCTGGGAGGAAACTCACACTCACATTCACCTGCATTTCTATTGCCAGAAGGGTCCTGGGGGTGTTTTAGCTGCAGCTGTACCACATTGGGGTTAATGGAGCTGTATCCCATGTCTGCAAAGCTGCTCAGGTATGGGGTTATGATGTGGGCCTGCAAGTAGTTCCCAACGTATAGGGGCTGGACTGGGAAATGTGATGGATACAGGACCCCAAAATGTGTGTGCAAGCAAGTTGGAGGATAAGGAAGAAAATCACACCTTTGCAGTGGATGATAATTTCAGGTAGTTTTTCAGTGTGTGACACTTTTTCCCCAAAAAACAATGCATTTCCCCTTTTCTTACCTCTATGTATTTCACATTGTTCCCTCCAAACCCTTGAGAGGAGCCATGGTTCATACACCCTGAGCACTGCTTTGTAAAACCTGATAAAAGCCAGCACAAATTTAGACTGTCATTTCCCAGACCCCAATACCAATCTGTTTACTGCTTTGTGTTGCTTCCTATTTACAATTAAACCCAAGCCTGAGTAAAGGGAAAGCTTTCTAAAGCCTTTAAAGTCTCTGAGTGAAGGCACCCGGAGCAGGAAGGAGCCGTGAAGCTGTCGATTGCTGTGAACTTTCCATGACACCACTCAGGGTTTGTTTTCAGACTGATCTTTATTTATGAATGCAGTAGCATTTATTACTGATTTTATCTGTAAAGATAACACTTCTTCCCTAGCTGGATTCTATGCCTCAGTTATAATTACTGCCTGCTTCTCAAGCATGCTTCTGTATCATTTAGTGTGCTACCATGTCAGAGTTGTAATGTTGGCAATTTATTATATGGGCTGTGGGGTTGCACCTGATCTGTGGATGCCCCATGGCATCCAATTGTTGGTCCATACTTAAAATCACTTTAAGCCACAGAGGATGAGGCAAATACTTATAGTTAAGCATGAGAAAACAGAACAAAACTAAACAAAACCTGAATCTGCATTCTTTGAGATACGCAAAACCCAACTGGACACAGTCCTGAGCTGCTGTATCTGCTCTGAGTAGGGGATTGGGCTAGAGCATCTCCAGAGGCCCTTTCCAACCCAAATATTCTATGATTCTGTGATTTTAATGAATTTATGCTGTGGGGAAATTCCCGGCTTCAGAGTATGGTTGGGAGCTGAGATAGCTCAACTGGGGTTGATCCTTGTTAGCATCAAAAAGGTGAGAGGGCAGCGCAAAAGATGAGACACTGCCCCACCTGAGTCTGTATCACAGCGTATTATCTGATACCCCTTGGCTCTGGGTAGGTCCAGACTCATGTTTTCTTACCCTTTTTGCCCTATGTGATGTCCCTTCTCATCCTCTAGCTGCTCTATGATGGGTGGTGAAGCTCTGGCAGGTCTCTTGGGATTTGTCTCCTGCTAGAGCAGACTTTGTCTTTCCTGTCTCAGTCCCAGTTTCTTGATTCCTGTGGCCTTTCCTATTCCCCAAACTTCATCCCACGAGTCTAAGAAAAGGAGTAAATGATTTTCAGTTGAAATTCATTCATGTTTTTGCAGTTTATTACAGGTTTTAGTTTTAATTACAGGTTTTATTACTCAGTTCTCACTGGGCATCCAGCATCCTTTTGTACTTACTGGGTCGTTGCCACATACCAAAGACTGTGTCTGACTCGTCTGCACCTTTGACTTATTGCTACCCTTTATATCTGCTTATTAAGATGGAAAATAATATTTCACCTCAAAGATTTCATCATGTGTTCTTTCAGCTCTGCATGACCAAATCCCATCCTGGCCAGCACAATGCTCCTTGCCAATTTGTGGTACGTTTGCCTTCCATCATTTTCCTGCCAAAGATATAAACTCCCCCTGTTCTTATATGCTATTGCTTTTGAAAGTAAGCTGGAGTCAAGTGACTCATTACATTTGCTGGTTTCTTTTCATAACTGACAACAAATCTCCTTTTTGAAGTGTTGGGCAGGCTTCTGGGTACTTACTTCATCACTTGTAAAAGTGTGGTGAGCGGCTATCGCACTGCCTGTGGCTCCATCCTCACCTATATCTCATAGCAGATCACCTGCCCTGCCAAGCACCGCCTTGTTTAACATTGCTGTCTGTGTAAACCATTCCCTCGAGCTTGCATATACTTTGCACAGGCTCAACCTTGATATAAAGCCTTTATGATGGTAATTATTTTGGCTGTCTTGCCATAACTGTTCACATTGCTCTCAGATGAGTCATGATGAAGTCTCTCAAATACCCACTTGAAATCCGTAAGTTGTGTGATGAGTCTTTTTGCTCCTTGATGGTTGCTTTGATGATAAGTGTTAGGGTCAAAACTTGGTCAGTGCATGATCTTCCAGGTAAAAACACTGCCTTCCTCTCTTGGGATTTGTCTCCTGCTAGAGCAGACTTTGTCTTTCCTGTCTCAATCCCAGTTTCTTGACTCCTGTGGCCTTTCCTCATCCCAAACTTCATCCCATGAGTCTAAGAAAAGGAGTCAGTGATTTTCACTTGAAACTCATTCATGCTTTTACAGCTTATTACAGGTTTTAAATACCAGTGTATCTGTTCTTTGGCATCAACAGAACTCCTTCTGAGGGCCTGAGTCCACTGGCTTCTCTGGAATGCTCCAGAAACTCACTTTCTCCCCTTCTGCTACCTTTAAGTACTCAGAGTACGGACTTGCAGACGTTTTGAGTATCTTTGGCACGCAGCTGTAAGGACCACCCTGTCCTCTGCATGTCAGCTGTATGCAGATGAGTCCATGATGTCCCAGACGAACACTGCTTCTTGCAGTAAAAAACCCACTGACATATCTCAGTAATGAGATTACAAACTGCTGTCTGCTGTCTCCTGGTGCAGTTTGAAGGGAAAACCAACCGTGTGTTCACAAACCTGCAGGACACAGTGGTTGGGTTTACAGATAAAGTGGCTTAAAGAATTAATATTGCCATGAGTGCAAGAATGCCCTCAGTTGTATTAGATAAAATATTTGCTTCAATAATTTATAAATGACAAAGTAAGGCACAAATCAGTTTTCCCTGTGGGTGTGTTGCTGCATGAGTGATCTCTGTGACGTACTAAGCTGTCTCCGAAGCATTTGGATATGGAAAGCTGGAACAGGCTGACTTCTGGTCCGGTCTGGTCTTGGTAGCTCCTACATTCCTGTGGTTGCAGCCAAAATCCATTATATCACTGCTTATTCCTCCCAGCGTCTGCGGAGGGAAACAGATCCAATGCACTACGTATTTGTCTCCAAACCACTTTTCATCCACGACTGAAGGACTCTGATAGTAATGAGAGGAGCACCAAGTATTGGATCTTATTCAGATCTGCTTCAGCAGCCAAATACACCAAGTTTGGACATATAATTACAATCTAGGTAATGAAAATTAAAACAAAGTAAATCCTATTCCCATGAGGAAGGAAGAGTTCTCAGAAGCTGCCCGTATGGAGCCTGAACAAACTGATGCTGGGGGAACGCTGCCCTTGCAGCGAGCAGAGCGGGTGATGAGCCCATCACAAACTCCACTTCAGAGGTGGTAAAAACTCAACATGTTCATTTTTCCCCTCACTGGAATTCATTTTCATGCACTTTCAGTGTTGATTTTCACTCACACCTTTTCAGTCTGAATTTGAATGAATTTCAGAAGAAATCAAAAGTTCCGCTCTGAATTGTGTTTTCACATCTAAAAAGCACGTGATGACAATCTTCGGTCAAAGAAGGTCAGTCCACCCCCAAAAAAACCCATCCACTCTGATGAGAATGAATCAAAAACCCTTGACCTTCCCCCCTTGTACTTCAAAATCACTTTTATCTTCTAAAGGTAATTTCTGGCTTCAAGCAGTCCCTTGGCAAGCTCCTGTTCTGATTAAATGGCATTTCCCAGCTGGAGGATGTCAGAACATTTTCAACTGGCCCTAAGCCAAGCTCAAAGCACAGGAGATGCACTGGGCAAGAAGATGCTGGTTTTGGTCTGGGTGCTGGTACCATTTGTGGTGTGTGTGCGGATAGGTGATAATGTAATCTGGCTCTTGTGGGTTTTGAGGGTGGGCTCACTGCACTTTGGGCAAGAAAGAGGAGGGTGAGAAGATGCTGAATAAGCCCATGGGATGGTTCACAGCCCATCAGGGCAGAGAAGGTTTGCCTCAGTCTTTGGATGCTGGAGGATGGTTTGATCCTGAGTCAGGGGATGAGGAATGCCAGAATCCAGAAATATTACCCTAAAGGAGATTGTGATAAATCTGTCTTGCCCAAGTCTCCTGAGGATCATATTGCAGTCCATTGCCTCACTAAACCCAGCTCTGCTGCTGTGTGTTAAAAATAACCACAAAACCAGCCTTGCTTCAGTGCGCAAGGTTCAAGCAACAACATCCACACTGGGAGCTTGTCCTGCTGCTCAGCACAGAAATACCCAGTGGGAAGAGATTTGCTTGTCCATGACCAGATATGATGGGGAGATGAAGGGTGTCCAGGTGGAAATGGTCACGCATGGAGTAAGAAACACAAGAGCATTATATGGAACTGAACTGATGGTGACCAGTGGGATGTTAAACCCAGCAGGACTGAGGCTCCAACCAATCCTGCATCTCCTTTAACCTCCTTCAGCTCTTGGGATGGTCCCAAAGGGTACAAACCATAGTTGATGGGGAATGTGGGGATGAGGCTGTCTCTGACCTTACTGAAGAAGCTGCCAGCCCCATGTTTCTGAGCATGAACGCTACAACATCATATTGCTGTGCTGCTTTCAACCCACGCCAGTCCCTGCCTTTGGCACAAGTCTTGCTCCCCTCTCCTTGCCAAACCAGTACAGATGTTTTAACACCCACCGGAGCCCAGATAATTACAAACAGAACTGAGACTGGTTGGGGCTGTTTCCATTGCCTGAACTCCAGCCTTTCTCAAGCAGGACAGCTCCCACTTTCTGACACTGCTTTCAAAGGCATTTTTGTGGGCCACCTTGCTAATACTGATTTTATTAGGGGTACACCCAG
Organism: Psilopsiagon aurifrons; assembly: GCA_025447955.1. Lineage (NCBI taxonomy): Eukaryota > Metazoa > Chordata > Aves > Psittaciformes > Psittacidae > Psilopsiagon > Psilopsiagon aurifrons. The sequence goes on from JAOEHY010034344.1 coordinate 18,742, forward strand.
GAGCCCCAACCAGGATGAGGATTGCACTGACTTAATGGTGACTGCAGAGTGAAACGAGCACAGGGAAGATGAGTGGAGCAGCTGGGAAAACCTTTTCATAGGGAAATTAGAGCTGGTTTCTACTCACTGGCTTTCCAGCCATGGCATTGGAAACCTCAGGTCAGTTTCAAATGGGTTTGGGGAGTGTTTTCAATGAGACAAAACCATGCAATCCACTGGTGGGCACTGGTCAGAGGATGCTGCCGTTCTTTCCCATCCTAGATCCTTATGGGAGGAAGTGCCCGTCATAGTGAGCTTTTGAGAAGAGCAGATGAGATGAAGGAAAGAGAAGCATTTCCTGTTTTGATGGAGGAAAGCCAGCAGCAAATACTTTCTTCATAGTCTGTGCTTGTATAACCCTAAAATACAGGAGTCTGGCCCGAGATCAGGAGCTATGTTCCCTCAGGCCATCTGCAAATAGCCAGGTTTGAGTTTAACAGATGAGAACTGATTTAGCATTGAATGAAACCAGATCTCATGCATCTCCCCTGGGGCCACATAGAAAGTATAGGTGGGGAGAAGGACCAAGAAAGCCTCCTCAAGCTTCATATCTACATGAACCTTATGTCTCCTTACCCCTTTTCCATCAGGATGCTTTGTGGTCCTCCTGGACATGCAGGTTCAATTTGTCATAGAATCATAGAATGGTTTGATTCTATGATTCTGTGGTACAATGACAAAATGGACCTGCATGTCCAGAAGGACCTCAAAGCATCTTGTCCTTGTGTTCATTATCACAACTGATAACTGGTTGGGTGGAAGATGATTGGCACAAGCCCATCAACCTTGGTAGGCTCAAGCCATCTTCATGGCTCTCCCTTCAGTCCCTGCTGTGAAATTCCTCTTCCTTTATGCCCAGCCATGAACATTTTCATCCAGCATTATTCCAGTTCGTTTCTGGTTGCTGTGGAGACCAATCTAAATGAAACTTTAGTATTTTGGAAGAGAATATGATTCTAAAGTCATTTGCAATGCAGGGTCCCATGCTAATAGCATTAGCATACTATTTGATTATGGCGATGTGGAGGGAATAAATTCCAAGTCCTTTTGCCATCATTGCATCTTAAAAGAAAAGGAAGAGAAAAACCTCCAGGTTTTAGCTGATACTGATGACCTTTACTGCTGGTGAATTCATGATTTCTGAATGCATAAAGCTTTAAGGGTCTCAGGCATTTTTAACCCCATGACAATGGGAATAGCTCCTTGGAAAGGACCTTTTCCTTCTCTGCTTTCAGTGAGCACTGTTAATAGACTGCCTAATGGGCAGGACTCACGTTTTAATGATGGGTAGAGAGATCCAGGATGGCTTTTTGAGCTGTCTGCATTTTTGCTGGAGTGATGGTGTGGCAGAGCCCAGCTAGAGAACTTTACCTGTGCAAGCTACAATCCTCCCATCACTTGCAGAGATGTTTCTTCTTGCATTTTACCCTTAGGAAAGGTTTTGACTTCTGGACTTCTTTAGGTGATTCTAGTATGAGGGCAGGGTATACCCATACCCCCAGATGAAAAATAATTACATGGAAAACCTTTGGAGATTGGTTTGTTCTGAGTGCAAAGGCTGCAGGGATGGAAAAGGGGGAGGAACTTCCAGCGAGAAAGAAAACAAAGCCAATCTATTGTTTTGAGTGTCCATCCATTTTGGGGATGGACTGACCCTTGCTCTCACTGACCCCTGCGCTGCTTTGCTCAATGGTTCAGGGAAGCAGTAATGCAGCCATGAGGGTTAATGACTTCTTTTGCCTCCTCTTTTGCCTTTGATGCAGCTGATACTGCCTTGTCTGAGCATGCCAGGCTTACCTAAAGCTATGACGAATTTGGGGCTCTACCACAACCCCCTGTTTCTATTTTCCCCTCTGCCCCTGCACAGCACCCACCTCCCTTTCCTTTTAACCCATCAGCAAAAATACCACCCAGGGAGCAAAAAAACCATTAATTCCATGAATGTTAATAACATTCATATTAATAACATTAAGATAGAGGAGAGAAAAATGGGACCGAATTCCTGCAGTTTGATCCCATGCATGGATGCAAATGCACCCATGACGAAGGGGGCTCTGAGAGGAGAAATTTGGGGATCCTCTTTCTTTCCCCATTGCTGCCTTACTGAGTATTGATGAAGCAGCTCCTTAGCAGCACCACTGCTTTATTAACTCCTTGGCAAACTGGAAGTTATAATGTTTCTCCCCCAAGGTAAGGAGAGATCGAAATAAATTACTTCTGCAAAGAGCCAGGAATGGCAGTTCTTCTATAATACAAAGTGCAAATATTTGGGCCTCCTGTGCGCTCCCTTGAATAGAAATTGTACTAAATCATGCATAATAAAACAGGTTCACATTTTCTCCTCGCAAAAGTTTTCCTCTGCTCTCCTGAAGCATTAAAGCCCTACGCTCCCATCACCATAAAAAGGGCCATAAAATTTAAAGCAAGCCATTAAGAAGCCCTGGCTGGGATTAGGTTGGGATTCATCCTTTCTTCTTCTACAGCCCTGCTAAGTGAGGTGTGCACCTTGTGTTTGCTCAAGCAAGGAATGGGACCCACATACTGCTCCCAGTGAACAGTGAGGATGAGAAGAAATCTGTTCAGGACTTAAAAGCAAGTTTTCTCCTGTGTTGGGTGGTGTAAAGTCGATGGTGAAATCAGCTTCTGGGCTTTCACCCTGCTCGCTGGTGGCATGTTGGACCATGGCACGGAGTGAGACTGTGTTGGCATGGAGTCCAAGGGAAAGCCAGTTAGGAAACCCCAAAATTTCTAATCATCATCATCATGGAAGCATAGGATCAGAATGGCTTGGGTTGGAAGAGACCTTAAGATCATCCAGTTCCAACCCCCTGATATGGGCACAGATGCCTCACAATAGACCAGGCTGATCGAGGCCCTGTCCAGTGATAATAATCAATAATAAGAACCAATGACATCCTCCAAAACCAGGTGCCAGAACTTCATTTCACACAGAGACAAAGCTGGTTTGATGCTGGGCTGCCTCTGGAGGGGGAAAAACACTCTTTCTCATAGAAAGAGTCATCTCTTATGATAGCTCTTAGTTTTCAACAGCTTCAGCCCTATTCTGCAGCGCTCGGCTCCACAGACTCCAGCCAGATTTGCTAAGGTTGCCCCTGGCATCTGTAGAAAGCACATATGTCAAAAAAGCAGCTAATTCTTCACGTCCATGTTGCCTTGGTTTTGCCACCTTATCCCTACCCTGAAAAAGACAAAAGTACCCCCTTTGAGACCACTTTGTGTTTTATAAAGTTCCATCTCTCCATCTTTGTCCCTTCTCTCTGTTCCAGCCTTTTCTTTTTTGTCTTTTTGTCTTTGCTTCTCCACATTTAATCCCTCGTCAAATTGGTTTTACAACATCAGAGATGATGATTCATGAAACAGAGTGTCAGAGATGGGGCTAGATCTGTGGAGCAAATGAAGCCTGTCCCAGCCCACGCTGCCGCCCTGGGGTTGTCCTTCATTCCCAGACATAGGTCATTGTCCTACTCTCAGATAAGGGTGTCCCAGGTGGGATGCTCAAGGTTGTGTGTAAGCCAGGGCTGCTTTTATCTCCAACACTGAAGCTGTTATAGCAAAAATAAATAGGTGCACACCAGACATCCCCTATGGCCAGATGTTAGACCTCCAAATATTGACTCAAAAGGTTGAGCTCCACAATCGAGCAGCAGATATGCTCTTTAAAGGGTAGTCACCATGTGCAGGGCTGATATGATACAGAGCTGGGTCACTTGCACCAAGGGGCAGAGATGGGATTTTGGGCAGAGCTTCATCTCACACAAGCAAACCTGTGTTCTCCAGAGAGAAGCAGCTCATCGTTCCTGTTGCTGTCTCTCTCCCTCCTGTCCCTTTTGCCCTTCAAATAAATGATTGCTGTTAAAATAACTGAGATATATAATGCTTTGAGGTCAGGGTGATCTGACTTGGCTCCTTTCCCTCTCTTCTCTCTCACTTACTCTCCAGTGCTGTGATATTTTCCCCTGGTTCCCATGCTTCTTGGAGGCAAACACTCCCCCGTTGCCACTATTGTGTAGTTGTTTCATACAGATGCAAGAAGAGCGCTGACACTAATGGGTAGAGATGATGCTGTTTATTTATTGCCACTCATCCTTGTCTCCCTGTCTCTCCACTCAACTCTTTTATGGGTAATTCTCCCCTATCACATGTTGCATGCTTAAATAAATGGGGGATTTCACTGTTGTCAGTAGAAGAAACATTAGGGAGCAGCTCAAGCCAAGAATCATTTAGATGGCTGAACCTGGGTAAGAGAAACCATGCTCCTAGCCCTCTGTGCAGCAGATCCCTGTCCATAAAGCTCCTTCTTTCCCTTCGCCAGTCTGTCCTGACTGGTTTCTCAAAGCAAATTAACTGGAAAGGAAAAGCTCAAAAGCCCAATATCACTCTGTCCCCATCCTTCAGCTCCTCTGCAGCTCAGGATGCATCTGTGTCCCATCCTTGCTTTTGGGGAGCTCCATTCCCCCTGCTTGGCACCCAAAATATAGGTGATGCTGAATATTAGGGGTACCTGTGTCCTTGTGCGTAGCTCCCACCCTGATGGAAACCAGAGAGGAGAGATTATCCCAACCAGATTCCCTTTCCCACTTGTCTACAGGAGGAAACCTTTAGTAGGCAACTATCCAAGGTATCCTTAGACTGACAACAGCTTTTCCAAATGCCATCCAACTCAGAGGCGATAGGGGAAGCTCAATAAACAAACCTTCTTTGGGTACCATTCTCATCCTCATGGCATTCCAGGGCCTCCTGGCAGCGCGATGGCATGGTGAATCATGCATTGGACATGGTGTTTGTTCTCTCCCTGCCAGGAGAAGCACAGGGAAGGATGTTTTGGTAGTGTTGTTTGTCTTTTTCATTATTGTTTTGTATTTGTGCTGAAGGAATGAGCTGGCAGTGAAAGTGGAGGTGCAGGCGGATTCCCATGGGAGAAGTTTCCCCCTTCTTATTGCTAATAAATGATGGAGCTACTCCAAAAAGTGGGAAGATGAGAGTGCTCCAGTGCCCTCCTAGGGATTATTTCTAGTAGATTTCTACTGTTCCTTCATTGACCATAAGTTTTAACCTGCATGAAGTCAGTGACATGGTCTGAGACAGTTTGTGGTGCTATTTGCCAAGGTAGAACTGAGAAGACCTTATCTGTGAGGCCCCTTGGACCACTCAATGCTTGCCAGTGCTGTGTGGGCATCACAGGGAATCCCATGCTGCGCAGGGATGCCAAGCAAACATAGAATCCCAGACTGGTTTGGGTTGGAAAGGTCCTTAAGGTCATCAGTTCCAACCCCCTGCCATGAGCAGGGGCACCTTCCACTGAAGCAGGTTTCTCCAATCCCTTTCCAGCCTGGCCTTGAACATTGATGGGAGCTTCCCCAAAAAAACTCTGCCCTCCTATGGGCATCATTTCAAGTCCATGGGATATAGGGAGTTGTAGTCCCAGCCTTTGCCTTCAAGCAGGGAAGACTGACTGGTTTCGGGTGAAAAAGGCCATTCTGAGCAACAATTTCCGAAGGAGACTGAGTAATTATTTCTCTCAGATAAGTGCAGGAACATGGTGTGAAGTTCTGTGCACACAGCAATACTCCAGTGCTCTGAGAAGGGAATTCACAACTGTCAGCAAAGAAGGGAAATACCACTTCGGGGGATTGAAAACATCCATAAAACATTCCTGGCTCTCAGCCTAGCCCATCCCATTGCCGGCCGTGTGCTCGCAGTTGTGTATCTTCACTTTGCAGATGGAATCACGAGGTTTTCTCCCTCTTTACTACAAAACATGGCCCAAAGGCACATCTTAACCCAGACTAGTGAGTGCCAAGCTTTCAGCTGGCCTGGCACCACAGGGTTTTGCAGGGCTGTGTTGGCTTGTCCCCACAGAGCCTCTTGGCTTGCTTTCTCACAGGGACCAGCACAACATCTGTAGCACAAGCCCAGTGAGATGTATGCACGCAAGTCATGCTGCTGACATTGAGTTTTAAGTTGTGGGCGTCCCAAAGCTGCCTTTTCCAGACCGTGAGAGTCCAATTCCCCAAACTCGGAGAAGAGCCAGCCAGGAAATGTGGGTTAAGATGACACTTCCCACATGGCCTCGCTACGTAACCTTAACTCTGCCCCCCTGGGAATGGCAATAGGAACTGGAACAAGATCTTATCCCTTCTTGGCTGTATTTGATACATTCCCTCAACATAAACTCAAGTTCTCAATGTAAATCCAAGGGATTTGAAGGTTATGTCTATGCTGTTAAACAAAGGAGGACCACGAGTTTATTCATGGCTATGAGGATGGAGAAGCATCATTCTTTATGGCTTGTGTCAGATTGAGTTGGGCATCTTTGGTTATGATGCAGGTAGAACTGATTCCTGGAGGAGTCTGGATGGGACCACCTGGAGCTTAATCACTGAATGTGCTACATGGACATGGAAAAGGAGAGTTGGTCCTCATTGCCTGGGAGCTGGGCACTGCAGCATGGCAAGTTGAAATGGCTTTGGGACCTTTGGCTCACTGTGTGCCTTACCCTCATGGCAACCTCTTCCTGTTTCAAACCAATGGAGGAGCACAAAGATCTTGACCTTTCCCTTTAGCATGTACTAGTCATCAAATACTATTTTCCTGCCTCAATTTCCTTTCCTGCCTCCTATTCTTCCCCCCACCAAGACCCATCATTAGTGTGTGACCTGGCCACGTGAGCTGCCCTTTCTTCTAGTACAAAAATACCCTACAACATAAAAAAATACAGAATAATCTCAGCAGTCCCCTTCTGCAGCCACAGGATTTATCATCCCAGCCCTTGCAATCCCCTCCCAGCCCCACGAAGCAATCCATCTCTCACTTGCTATTACGGAGCTCATCTCACAGACCTAATGGAGTACATGAGTCCTGAATCGGCTCCATTAATGCTCTCGGTGGCCGGGTCCTTGTGGGAAACGAGCTGGGAATTCATTCTGAAAATCAATGTGGATGCCAATAGAGTGGCTTCCCCCAGGGAAGCGACGTGCTTTTACTGGGCATTGCTGCCTACTCCCGTCTTCTTTCATATGGCAAGAGTAACCACGGAGTCATTCATCCTCCTCTCAATGAGTGTGACTTTCCCCCAGTTTCCCACATCAGACTGATTTTGGGGAGAAGATTCAGGTCTCCTGGCAGTGTGGAATTCCTTGGACTCCTCAGAGTGTTGTGATTTGCATTTGCTGTGCTCTGGGGTGATGCTGGGGACTGTCTCCTGCGTGCAGCCCTACCTCTCCCTTTAGGCTGTGTTGGCACAAATAAATCAGTGTAATTTCTAACTCCTGGGTGTATTTTGGCTTGCCACAGATTTTCCATGTAATGGCAAGTGTGGAGCCTGCAGGGATAGTGTCAGAGGACTGCTCAGGGTAGAGGGACCCTAACCCAGCCCAGTTCACCGCTGTCCCCAGAGGTGACCTTAATGCTGGGATGGGGACACAACACTGCCCTGCCATCCTCGCACCTTCCTTGGAAGAGTCTTGGCAAAAGCCCAGCGTGATGTGCAATTCTTGACCTTAATTCAGGAGGTAGCAAGACCACTGTGCTGTTCCTGAGAAGCACTTTGGGTGCAGCCCCCCTTTTTTTGATGGGAACAGGAGTATAGGCTCTACCATGCTGATGGAACTCAAAGCACTTGATTTGGGGATAACATTTGGGACTCACAGAGGTCTCAAGACTCCTTTCCAATTGGGATCTGCACTACTACAAGATAAATATTTAGTAAGAATGAGGGTCAAGGCATTGTTTTGTCCAAGGACACCAAGATGGCCATTTATTCCCATGGAAAGCACAGAGCGATACTTAATGCCCATGCAAAGAAAACAGAAATAGGAGTTTTAAGCTCTCATCCCCTGCCATTAATATCAATGTTAAATATTGATCCTTTCTGTGTTTAGCACAGACCAAACAACAGAGTAAAGCCACGCTCTTTGGCTTTTATTAATGTACTTTTTCTGCATCGGGTGAAGTTTGCAGTAACACCAGGATAAAAAATGTACCAGCAGTGAAGGAGCAGCATTGATTTTGTATCCTGACACGATTCAGAAGTCAGTGAAAAATCACTCTGTGAAGCAGCTCCTTGTCCAAGCCATAACAACCGTTCCAGAGAACACATTCCCTGCAGTCAGACCCAAAATTTGTGGGATTTGAGGGAAGAATTGGAAAAAAGAGGTTGGAAATCTATAAAATCCCCATTGTGCCAGTGTCCGAGCAGGTTATGGGTGTCTGAAGTCAGATTTGAAGAGCAGGTGGGGGTTGTCTTGGGAGAACCCTGGGAGAAGCCCCTAAATCAGTGGTGGTCAGAAAATGGGTGGATTTATGCAGGGGAAAATGGCTTTTTTGTTAGGATTTGTGTTTTGCATTACAACCAAGTAAGTGTATATAGCTGTTATAAAGAGTGACTTCAGCGAGGGGTTTTCATATGCCAGGAGTGCATCATGGCAAGGTGACCATGAGTTGTCTTCTGCAGCCAGAAATGGATCGTCTTTCCCAAATATTGCCATTTGTGGGATTTCTGGTGTGTTTTTATAATGGGGGTTTACAGCCTCGCAGTCAAAATTCATCCGTGCTTCAAATTATCGGAGCACACTCTACTAGAAGGCTGGAGAAGCTGGGTTGTTATTCCATTGAAATGAGCTTAAGATTTGAAGGTGTATTTCTCCTTGAAGAGCAGGCAGTGGGAGTCATGCCTTGGGTCTGCATCCCATTCTACAGGCAGAAACAAGCAGGAACTCTTGAGGTCACAAAATAAATAGAGAACTGGGGAACATGGGAATGGTTTTCATCTCTGCTGTCATTATGTCCATCTACATTCATGCCTTATGCCTCAGTTTACCCAACTGTGAACAGGTAGCAGTGATGTCCTTACACAGAGGGATGAGGATCATAGAATCATACAACGGTTTGGGCTGGAAAGGACTTTAAGGTCATGCAGTTCCAACCCTACCATGGGCAGGGATACCTCACACTAGACCATGTCACCCAAGGCTCTGTCCAACCCGGCCTTGAACACCACCAGGGATCACATCTCTAAAGCCTCTTACTAAAGGTCCCTAAGAAAAGACAGATGCAGAAGCTGTGGAGTGGAAGTGCTTCTCTTCCTTTGTAACCAGATTTTAAGTCTAACAACCCACGGGGCCCCCTGTGGATTGGACTGACATCGCCCATACATCCCCCCAGGGATGAACTAAGCATGTACTAAAGCGTGATAAAATACAGTAATATTTTAAAATATGGTAAGATATTAATTTCTCCACATGGTATCTATAGAGGCTCCGATTAGAACCTGCTGCTGAGTGCATCAATCAGAGCTGTACGCAAACCCCACCAACCTCCATAAATGCTGGAGCACTTCAGTAAGGGAAACCCTGGGAACACGGGATGTGTGGTCACTGTGTGCATCGTAGAATCACAGAATGGTTTGGGTTGGAAAGGACCTTAAGCTCATCCAGTTCCAACCCCCTGCCATGGGCAGGGACACCT